>JAACJT020022684.1:0-32613 GCA_009936485.2 Gymnarchus niloticus | reverse complement strand
ACAAGGCTCCGGAACACTAACGTGCAACGGCTCGGCGGGGGACGCAGCAGGCGGGCCACGGGGTGGGGGTGGTGGTGGGGGTGGGGGGGGGGGGGGGGGATCAAAATCCAACTCATCACAGAAAGCCCCAGGAAGAGCACTTAAATTATGTTAATGGGCTTTATGTGAAAAGTGGCTCTGAACAGTTCAGAGGGCTACCAAAAAATGATATAATAACAAGAACAATTTAAAATCCATTGTAAAGATATTCTATTAAATTCTATGAATCACATTATTAATTTGACAAAAAAATATGATATGCATAAGCAGACGAATGGTAAAATGAGATACCATTTAAAACTCAGCCAACAAAATGAATAGTAATATTAGTAGCATTAGTAATATTGCTTAATGGTGTGTACCGCCTATAAGCATTATTTGATTACCCAAGTTTCTTGCGGTATTCTTAGGTAAAACAGTTCCTTTTTACTGCACCATAACGTGATCTAATGTAGTTATAAAAATGAAAGGGTAGCAAAAGAGTGGATATATGGTACAGAACGTGACACAAAACAATGCTCTTTTTTACAGGTTACTTTAATTTGCCATATGCAGAAACAGAATATATGTAAACGTGGTCTTGTGAACAGTGACCCTCACAATGTTTTATCTCCATAGAAGAGATATGCAGGGTGTGATATATACCCACAGCAAAGATGCTGTCTGTTTCACCATCCCCCCCAACTAGCATACCTCAAAGACACAGAGATACCAGTTTATAAATAGCAGGCTTTCAGGGTGATAGACTGTTAATGAACCCAATTAAAGTTAAAAAGCTCCTGGATGTGTGTGTGTGTGTGTGTGTGTGTGTGTGTGTGTGTGTGTGTGTGTGTGTGTGTTTCTACAACAATTATGCATTTGCTACATTTTAACTAAATTTTAAAAGGAATATGATAAGATACCTGATTGATAAGATTCAGTGTTTAAATTTCACGCAGGGCAGGAAAGGCAAACAGAACTTTACCAAATTGAAACTAGGGTTTGCTCTGCAGGAGTGAGAGAATGTTTGTTCGTGTTTGGCACACACAAAAAAACAGAACACATTTCATGTAAAGGGAAATAAGCTTTGGTTTCTTTGGGCATTTAATATGAAGAGCCATCAAATTTTCTCGAGGTAAGTTCTAAACAAGTTTTCACGTCATCTGATAGTAGCACCACAAAAAAGGATGTCCAGGTTTGGCAACAATCAGCCAAGTACAGGAAAAGAGCTCAACTAAACCATGAGTCTGAGGAGATTTTCAATAAATACATCCCTGATATCAATCAGTACAAAGGTCTTGTTACATCACTGGGGAAAACTCTTTTGGAAACAGGAGTTGTGAGATGGCTGAATTTATTTGCCAACTTCTGCATCATTAGCGATGGCACTCCTTATAGCCAGGGCTTGGGAAGATTTAAGATCAGGCTACAGCCTTCTATCAGTCCTCGCAGATGTGCTGCACCAGATGAGTTTTAGGATTCTTTTTTACGGGAATTTCAAAAGTGTGTTTGCATTTCAGAGCCCACAGAATGTGCCCCCATTTTCTGCTAACCTGGAAACAGAGCACCCACCCTTGATTACTGCATGATTACATAAAAAAACCCCACCATTCTTCCCCCGAGTACTTAAGAAAAATATTCAGAAAAGATGAGGATTATGGGTAGTAAGTGTCATCAATTTTCAGATTGTGATTGTAAAGGAAGCTGCACTGTTGCTTTCTATAGCTGTAAAAATTATCACAGTGATTATTAATATTATGGTGCACCCAAAAATTTATGCTCTTTCTCCTTCAGTCCAGTTCCCACACTCTTGTCCATGGGAGCAGAACAGTCTGTTGACAACGAATCCAGCTTTTTTTTTTTTTACGTTGGACTAAGTGTGACATTAATATATAAGGTATAAAATAGGAGGTATGTCGCACATTACCCAGGATCAGATTTGCAGTTGAGTGCTGTGGTATGGACGTGAAACCAAATGTGAAAGGCTCTTCTGACACAGCAAAGTCTCCGATGGCTAACAGGGTTCCATTCCAGGATGGCTGCCGCTAATCATCCACACATGCAGCCTCACACTCAGCCAGGGTCTCAAACCTGTTGTCGTTGCCGTCACAGCCTCCATACCAGAAGCGGGAGCACTCATTTTTTGACGTGTCAAAATACCACTTCAGTATGTAATCCTGACATCCGCCTGCCTCCAAGGGGAGCAAGCAGGCAGCTGATTGGACAGAAAGGTTTTCAGGTTAATGTCTCTAGGTAAACTTCAACCAAAGGAACAATGTTCTGGTTCTTCTTCCCTGTTTGTACAGAGAATAAGCAAAGAATTTCAGTTGCTTTTTCTCATAATGAGTGCTGCTATCTTACCTTTATTAAAGAATGTTTTCACCTGTCCACTGGGCACACTGGTAGGGCCTGCAAGTACGGAAGTCAGACATAGCTATTCAAATAGCGATGGCAGTAACTGGTCAATTAACACACACGACAGACACTCCATTAGAATCACTTACCTGTTAATGTGCACAAGTGCGCGCACACACACACACACACACACACACACACACACACACACACACACACACAAACAAACACACCTTCACACACAGGTAGTACCTTTAAAAATACTTTCAGCCAAAAAGTGAACTCGATATGCAAATCATGTGTTTGCTGGATATAATTTATGCAGTTTTGTTTCTTGTCATGAGAAAAAAATTACAAATACAGAATAATAATACTTGTAATTAATGACCTCATTTTACCTCAGAAGAGTTTATATTAAACATGAAAGAAGCATAAAGAAATATAAACAAAGTGACTCTTAAAAATCTTAGTGTCCAGAGCAATTAGTTACCCTGTCCTAAAAAGTAGTGTCGAAAAGACAAATAGTCAAGTTGAATTCAATCATCATCAGTTGAGCTGAGATGGAGATCTGTACCTCATGCATTCACAAAGCATCCTCAGATGTTAGTAATAATTAAGCATGTCATCAACTATGATATTCCGCATCTATGTAGGACCAGAAAGACTGGTTAAAATTTCAATTCTTCTACTGGCCATGAAACATTCTAGCAAGTTGGGATGGATGGAGGGGCATGCTTTGTGTGTGATCATTGGTAAATGTGATGATGCTAATTAGTTGGCAACATTGGCATGGGATGATTGATAACTTACTGTGGAATCTGCATGTCTGGAGGCATTCATTCTCAGTTAAAAACCGGTTCTCATTTCCGCCACAACCACCAGACCAGAAGGCCACACATCCACCAGTCTCTTTCTTAAAGTACCACATTCGCCTGTAGTAACCGCAGTGGAAGCCACGATCCAGATTGTGCAGGCAACGAACTGAAAGTACAACATGCTTCTTAAATCCAAAGCCAGTGGAGGAGATCAGGCAGGTCTACCAAGCCCAAGCACATGCAAGATAAAGCGGAGCGAAAGTACCAGCGTAAACAACATCATGCAGGGCCGAGCTGCAAGTGCAAGCTTTAAGTCCGTAGGTCCGCCGAGGGCTGATTGAGCCAAGTGGCACAACAGATCTTCTGATGTTACTGCGTGGATTTCACATGCAAGTTATTGCTTGATGCAGTGTAGAAATGTATGAAAGCCCTTGAACACAAGAAACGACACTTCTGAGTGACTTTGAGGAACTTCTGGTACTCAGAAAAAGGGAATTCAGACGTTGGATTTACCATGGTACCCCAATTAGCCAATGAGTTAAATATAAATATATAAAGATGAGAAGCACCCTATGATCCGTCTAAGATGAGCTCCTTCCCACGAATAGGCATAGCCATAGTGGAATTAGGTGGAAGCGTGTAAATGGCAACTGCTCTAGCCAAAGTGAAGGTGCCAAAGGTGTGAGCAAAAAAGACAGTACCAGGGAAACTCGAGGGCACACTGGAAGCCCTGTGTCCGGGTTCCACTGCCTCTTCAACCACCTCGCTCTCGGCGCCATATTGGTGGGACGGCTCAAACTCGGGCGCATGCACCTCCACCTTCAGCCCCTGATCTTCTGACTCTACTTTGGGTTGGCTTGTTAAGGCAACCCTGGGACAAAAAGGGATGACATTGTAATCTTCATAATACCCAGAATCCACCAGGGTAGACACTGAGGACAAAGCGTGGGGGTGAGAACGCATACTGAGTTTTAATGTTAAATGCAGCACATATATTCCTTCACTTAAAATGGAGATGATGGGGGCCCAGTGGTTGGGGTTACCTGTGAACAGGAGAACCATGGGCAGCTTCAGATATCACTGTGATGGGTCTCATACGTCTGCATGTCTGCTGAAGACTGGGGGGTGGGTACTTGTTGAAACCCCCTGTTAGTTAGAGGCAAAGAGTTTAGATGGGCTATTACTTGTGGTAAACAAGTACATTCACAAATGTCCTCATACTTAGAGATGTACAATATACACGCATTTACTCACACAAGCAGATGTACACATCTGTCTACACAGGTTTGCTTACTGAAACACACACTCAGATACATATACAAATACTCCTAGGAACAGCACATAAACAAAAACATTCCCATACATACACACACATAAGCATACATGGATATTAGCGCTCACGCCCACACACACACACACACACACACACACACACACACACACACACAAGCAGAACCCTTGGAACAGCTGAGGGCAGTTGAATTTAGAGTAAATAATTACACAAGCAAGAAGCACCGTCAGTGTCTGTATATATGAGGCCCCTCCTGAATAAGAATCGAAATATGTACTGTATAAACAGAACAGGGAGTAGGGGAAGGTAAAAAGTTTAACTAAGTGGATTTAGGCCTGTTCCGCCAAATTGCGGAGACTCCAGAAATTCAAACAAACAGGGGTCTGGGATGCATCTGTGTGGCCAGACACATAAACACGTGATACAATTTGGTGAAGGATCGACTGGAGCAGAAAGCAGAGGGAAACTTACTCTTCAGGATCTGAAAGAAGGTTCTGAGATAACGCTGGGCATACTGTAGCTCGGTCTCCTTCACCTGACCCAGGTGGATGATGTGCTGCTCCACGGGGTCACTGGCTAGCTCCTCTACCTGTGTGCAGTTGAACTGGTGGCCCATGGTGAGAGGGAGCAAGACCACGCTTTGGCACTTGGCCTGAAGGGAGACGGTTTCCAGCATTTGCCGGTCCCAGTTGCTGGTGTCCTTTCCAATAATGGCTATGATCAACTTATTCTTTCGGGGTCGAAGGGCGGAGAGCAGAAGGTTTTGGATAGTCCATTCCACAGCATGGCCAAGGGCAGCGTGACCTCCCACCTGCCTCATCTCACTGATGAACTTCTTCATCCCAGCGGGATACTGCGTGAAGTCAAACTCTACCTTGACTGGGTTGTCCCCCACTCGGAAATCGCTGGAGATGCCATGCTGAATCAGTGCAACTCTGGCTGCCCGGCTGGGCCTCTGGGTCTGGTTGCTGATGACGATCTGATCTAGGACCCAGTGCAGAAGTTGCTGGACTCCATGGTACTGGTCGGACTGAATGTTGCTGGAGCTGTCTACCAGCAGGGCTAGATCCATGTCCATATCGTTGATGGGCTCTGGGATCCTTGGTCTGCAGTCGCTCCCTGGCCTGCATGGGTCTGCAAGGAGAAACAGTCCATGTCATACTCTCACTGAGCACTGAGCAGTAGGTGTCATGGCACTTAATGGCACAGCAGACCCTGTCCTCAGAGACATCCTTCTAAAGAACTTAAATCATTTTTATGTCCAGCTAAATATTGGGCAAAATTTCAAGTAATTTTTAATTAAACTAAATGAATTAATTTCATTTGTAGAACAAAAACATTCATATTTGGAGTGAATAAGCAACATGCTGGCTCAATAGGTAGTACTGTAGCCTCACAACTCCGTAGTGGCGTGTTCCGTTTGCATGTTCGCCCCATGTTTGTACCAGTTTCCTCCAAAAACCTTGCTCTTAAGTCAATTGGTGTCTGTAAATTGGCCATATTGTATGACTGTATGTGCAAGTGTGTGTCCTGTCATGGACCTGCATTGAATACAGGATGTTCCCTGCCTCGTGCCTTGTGCTTCCTTGTGTAGGTCCCAGACTCAAAGCAACTATGTACATGAAGAAATGTTATGGAATATGGATGGATAGTTTGACGTTTTTAACATAAGAAGCTAAGTAGCTGTGAGTAAAAGTAAAAAAAAAAGAAAAGAATTGAAATGACTAGTTTGTAGTAAGCAGTTCAATTCCATGACCACTGAAGCTAGTGGGAAGTTGGTCCCACTGGGCTGACTGAAACTGCAGGTCCCAGGCCAGGTGCTTACCGAAACAGATGATACATTGCTTGATGCGTTGTAGTTGCTGCTTGATGTCCTGGTTCCTTTCCAAAACGGTGAGCATCAAATTGCCACTGTCGTCCACCTGCAGCAGCACACGCAGGATCATCTCCCTCCTGATCACTCACAGGTAACTACGTAACAGCAGAATTTCCTTAAAGATTCCCTTATGAACCTGTGAAATTGCCTCTCGTGTTAAAACCAAGGATATGACTGGTTTAAAGAATCCCTGGGTTTGCTAAAAATCAAGGAAAGATTTAATATCCAGGAATGAAAGTTACACGGTGCCATTGTAGAAATGTACTGTACACCACACAGTAAAACACAAATGGAGGCAGGAATTTTTCAAAAACGCCCATGAAATGATTTTGTAAACAAGCACAGGGGGCACAATTGGGGGTCATTGGAGATTACTTTTAATATCACATGCCAATTTTAAAGGGAGGAAGAAAAACAGGTTACTGAAAAATTGGGAGGCATGACACCCTCCCCTCTCAGTTGCTATGCCCCGTTTGTAACATCGAGAGAAGAATGAGATGCCTGACTTTACCTCAAAAGCACGTCTGACTTCAGGCACCGGCTTTAAGGCCACCACAGCTGTGCTGACATCCATGGCTCGGAGCTCCAGCATGCCAGTGGTGATGGCTGTTGTGTCCCGGGATGGACCACCAGTGATGAAGACCGCCACCTTCCTCATCAGGGCAGCTTGGCGTGTGCGCTTGAAAACATTGCGGGCGACAAACCTCATGGCCACCCCAATGTCCCGGGGGTTGCCTGACCTGACATATGGGATGTTCCATATGGAATCCATAAGTCTACGGCGACTCCGATAGTCCGAAAAGCGCAAGTGGTACTTAGCATTGGTGTTATAGGAGACCACAGCCACCCGGGCTCCTGTCGGGCAGTTGCTCTCTGCAATCTCTACCCCATCCAGCAGTGCCTCAACTGTCTCATTCATTTGCCTAAAGTCGGCATTCGTCACATCTCGGGACATGTCCAGAGCGATCACCAACTCTGTCGGGTGGGGGGGGCAGGACAGCCGGCCTGGAGTTGCCCAGGTGAGAAAAGACCTTTGAGGGACACTCTCCCAATGTTGTAAAAAAAAAAGCACATTGACTTAAGGCTATGACCTGATCTGAAGCAATTTACATTTACACCACAACATAAAATTTCCTTTTAAGGACAATAGGTATTAAGTATACAAATTGTACAGAATGATTAAAGCCAGAAGTAAATAAATTTGACTTACAGTGGGAACAGGCTGTTTGGAAGAAAGAAATATCATTATATCAAATAAATAAAATGTTATTTTTTTTGCACAGACATGCTGTTTTAACCATCTCATAATGTACCTACTTAAAGTATTTACACTTCATTATGTTCAAATCTGAATTTTAAACACTCTAAAAATGTGCTCTTGCTTTCATGATTGATTTTGTGTTGGCTAACTGCTTATGTAACACCCCTCACCCCCCACCCCACCCTCCTCAACCTGCCTCTTGGTTCTTTGCTCTCTAATCTAGTCTACTATGGCCCAGACCAATGCCTCACCACAGTTGTCTTGAATGTAGGTGACTAGGCCACACGTCTGAAAGGGAAAAAATTAATTAGTGAATTAGCAGTGAATTGGGTATACGCAGGCCACAAGGAGAACTTGGTCAGATGTTATACTTACAGATCTTTCACTCTGTCCACGCGGTCCTCTTCGTCCCTGAAAATAAAAGTTAAAAAAATAAAACAGCTGAATGAATCTCGCTCCAGAGGTAAAAACCAGTGTAATAGTATTACATACATCACCAATAAAGTACATTAAACAAGACAATGGCATCAAAAATAATTGAATACCCTTGATCCCGGATGGCCCGGGCTTCCTGGATCTCCGATTTTTCCTTTCTTTCCAGCAATCCCCTGAGATAATCATCCAAAAATTAGCCAATCAGGTCACTTTTTTTTTTTTTTTACAAACACATAACAGGAAAATAAATGAATCGCTGAGGTAGAAGAATATTCATGACCATATAATTAATTTTATCCCCAAAAAAGTAATTTAATGCTTCACCTTACACTGGCGCAGCATCAAGCTCATCACATAATGACTTATTTTGTGTTTTTAGGGTAGAGGCTCTGCTGTGCAAACTATGTGACCCTGTGTATATGAAGGTCCCACGGCACTCACTAATCGGCCCCGGTTTCCTTTCAGACCTGGATTGCCTTTATTGCCGGAGAAACCTAACTGCCCCTGGAGGTGGAAATTAAGCAACATTAGTCATTTTGTACCTAAAAACAGGGTATTAAAAAGGGAACTACAAGTCTACTCACTGGAAGTCCTGGGTAACCAGGGAAGCCAGGTTCTCCCTTGGGAAAGAAATTCAAAAGTTGTTATAAATTTTGCAGAAAGAGCAGAAATGTTCAGAAATGTCTAGAACTAATCAAAAAACAGGTGACGTAGTAATGGAAAGCAATTAATCCAGAGCATACTATTTAATTTATTTGTTTGATTTCACAACACCAACACAAATGTATAAGTGGCTGGTCATGTGACCTTTCCAGTCTGCTCACATGACCTCTTTGAAGCGAAGAGCAGAATTAGATCACCCTGTAGGTACCTTCAGTCCTCTGGGTCCAGGCTCACCATAGCCATCTGTGCCATCCTGGCCCTGTTTTACAACAAGGTGCTTTAGTCATTCTGCAATGAGTCCAGCAGCCCAGCATTGCCTCCTTAAATGGCAGAGTCTTACCGGCGGTCCCCTCAGACCAGCTGGTCCAGGTTCCCCCTTTGAGCCAAATTCTCCTGGTTGGCCCTTTGTAGAAATGGGGGTGAGCAATTATTCACAAGAACACCTTTTCCAGTTACTAAATCAGACTTCCAAGATCATTACTATTAGCTGTATCCTGTGAACTAGTTTTGACCAACAGTAAACCATGTGAACAATTATTTTCCAAAAGCATATACTCTTGTTCTCCCCATACAGAAGAAGAACACACTGTAGTTCCCACAGAGGAAGACCTGCAGTCATTTGTGCAATAGTCTATACACTTGTGTTTGCAAAACCATAAATGGTATTGGTGTCCATGTCTCTGTGGAGTGTCTGTGAATTTGCATACCTTTATTCCTTTCATTCCTGGAGCTCCAGGTCGTCCTTTCTCACTCACAGAGCCTGGTGGACCCTGTGAAACACAGTCATGCCTTACTACTGCTATTTTCTGCTTTTAAGTACATGGTAAACTAACTGCATGACCAAATATGTGCCACAGTCTTAACAACAAAGATTGTGCTTATTAATGTCTCTGATTTAAACTTGAACACCGTCATCCACCAAATGACAACATCTTACATCGCATCAGATTCAACACTGGACAGATGTGCCACTAAATGACTGGCTGACTGCTCACCTGTGGCCCAGGCAGGCCTATCACACCCTTTGGTCCTGGGGGGCCACCAGTCCCTCTTGGGCCCTATTACAAAATAATTACAGAATAATCCAAACATCGGTGTATCTTATATAAAGGCTAATTCTTAAAGGCTGGCACTGTGTTTCTCAGTGGGTAAGGAATCTGTGCTGTGTCTAGATGGTTGTGGAATTGATCCTTTTGCTAGTAGAGTAATCATATCACCTTTTGCTGGTTTAGCAAGGCCCTTAACCTAACTGGAGAATGATGTACAACAGAGAGACCTTTATATTCATGTGCCTGTATCACTCATGGAGAGCATGATGGGATATGAGACAACTAGTTTCCTCATGGAGATGCATCAAGCACAGCTTTTATATTCCATTTCGGATTCTGGATACACCACCTTCCAGACCTGACTATGTCCACATGTAAGATTACAGAGGGTGTAACAAAGTCAGGATATTGCTAAAAATACTGGAGCAATCCCATGAAAGGAACAGCCATACTGATAATCGTCTATATTGAAGACTATCCAAGTTGCATCTGTCCTTATGTTTGAAATGGGGCCAGTTTTGTGGTTTTCTTCGTCTCAGGGGCGCAAACAGTACTCAGTGGAATTACAGGAAAACAAACTAAAGGACGGTGCTGGTTGGTCACATGATACAAGCCTTATTATTCTACTTTGTCCACAAGAGATCTGTTTGCTGACAAAAGAAATCCAAAAGCTCCGAGTTAACTGTTGTTTTCTGTAGACTGAGCGATGGACTCAAGGGTGGAAGATGCTGCTTACCTGTGGCCCTTGGAGACCAGAGATTCCTTTAGGTCCGGGTTTTCTTCCTTTCCCAGCCTCACCCTGTGGATATACGGTGAAGATATCTGAGTATCTGCAGTTCTACCCCCCACCTCAAACACATGCACATGCATACACATCTGTATGCAGCTTTACTCAAATTTGGATACACACACAATGAAAATGATCAACCATATAATAAATGACACACTCTTTTTCAAATAGAATTACTTTACCGGAAAACCAGGCACACCCCTTCTGCCATTGGGACCCTTTAAAAAAGTAACAGGAAATGTTGTTAGCTCATCAATCATTCATGGCTGCTCCACCAGAACTGATGCCACCAGGAACCAGGAGTTTGGGATGTGAGTCTGGGGACACCCTAGGCAAGATGCCAGTCTACTACGGGCAATTTTAGTGACACCAGTTTACCTGTCTGCATATTTCTGGACTGTATGTTGTTAGTTTCTGATAAACTTATTTTTAAAATGTATATTTGAGCAGCAGTGGTAGTGGTTTAGTAATGGTTAGGGCTAATAGGTATAGATTAGTAATGAAAATGGCTGGGAGGTATGATTTACTGATGGTTAGGACCAAGCGGCTTGGTTAACTAATAGTTAGGACATGAAGAGCAATTACCTGGTTGCCTGGACTACCAGCACTTCCAGGTTGTCCGTTCTCCCCAGGATCACCCTGCAGGTTGGGGGAGGGGCAACAGAAAGTAATAGATACATCGTATTTTTTTAATCCAAATTTGTCAATGCCTTTGACTCAATCATATTGCCTTCCTGTCTCCATGCACAGCAGAGCCGAACACATCACGCCAACCACATATTTGGGCCAGTCCAAAGTAGCCCTGCCCTCCAAGTCAGAGAATAACTTGACAACCACAAAATCCTGCCCAAACACTGACATCAGAACACACTCAACATAAAAAAAAATTCCTGACATTTACGTGTGCAGGCTTGTACCTGCAATCCTGGGTATCCGCTTTCCCCTTTGGGGCCTGGGACATTGTTATCAAATCCGGGTTCTCCCTGAAGAAGCATGGGAAATACAAGAACATCACTTGTGACTTCAAGGATGGCTCAGTAAGTTAGTATACAGGCACCATGGTCTGCAGCAACATAACAAACATGTCTACGCTATACCTTGTGGCGAGGCCACATGCTGTTTGATAGGGATTTAGATTAACTGTTACCTGCTACACAGAGGAAATGGTTCAGTTACGCTGGAGGCAGATTTCTCCATATAGTGCTTCCTGTCACCCTATCACCTTTGCTTTCACCAGAGCTTTGTACAATGCCCAGTTGGACAACCCCATTGATCCTTGTCCTTACCAGAGACTATCTCAGGTTCCTTATCATTATGCACACTATGAAGGCCTCTCCATCAGGCCTGACTCCAAACACCAAGTCGATGCATTAAAAGACAGGGGACTTTATGGGACATAATGTATATATTTACATACATTACACATCTCCTATGAATTTGCAAACATACTGCACTTAGTAAAGCTGAAATTTGACAAGTCAATCGTGGAGGCAGCACCTAATGTACTGGGTAAATTTAGCAGTGCTCCAGTCATTCATGTCAGAGTCACCCAAGTGGTTGACGGTACTGGAATATGACATGATAAGACTTACCGGGTCACCTCTCAGACCAGGCTGACCATTTGGACCGGGCTCTCCAGGAGAACCCTTGTAACCCTGCAATTGACATTGGGAAAGTGGGGGTTAGCAAGCTTAATGGAACCAGAGATCAACACACAGCTTTGAGCAGCCCATACTTCAATATCTTTTTGGAGGCATATATAAATCCCAGGCTTCCAGACGTTTTCTAACTACCAGGATTAATTATCCATCCATATTCCAACTCC
Source organism: Gymnarchus niloticus (assembly GCA_009936485.2). Classification (NCBI taxonomy): domain Eukaryota; kingdom Metazoa; phylum Chordata; class Actinopteri; order Osteoglossiformes; family Gymnarchidae; genus Gymnarchus; species Gymnarchus niloticus. The sequence goes on along the minus strand of JAACJT020022684.1, from coordinate 20,235 downwards.
TTGTCCAGGGCATGGTCACAGAGGACCGTGGAGCCTGTCCCAAGCAGCAGAAGGCATATGGCCAAAGTACACTCTGGACTGGATGCCAGTCCATAAAAGGGAACATATATAGTCACACATAATGGATCATTTAGAGATGCCAGTTAGGCTCACAGCATGTCTTTGGATGTATGGAGATAACCTAAGTACCAGGGAGAAATCCACATGACACAGAGAGAACAGACAAACTCCACACACACAGAACAGATGTGGAATTCAATAAAATATTGGAATAAGGTAGGAAGCATGCAGGCATGCAGTAACGGAAGTGAACATGGCAGATAGAATGAAAACGATATCCTTAACTGGGCTCCCTGGATCTCCCTTCTCTCCAGGTGCTCCTGGCAGACCCGCAGTACCCTGTTCAAAGCAGTACAAGTAGAATTACTGTGGTGACACATCAACCAATCAAAACATACTTCTAATATTTCAGATATACTCACGTATATTTCAGCTATTTGGTCAATAGCTATCATAATCATATGTATGTATATGACTGAGAAAAAATCATTTGTTAAAGGTGTAACAGGAACAGCACCCTCAGCAGTCACAAAGGATCTCTACATTAATGCAGACCTAGTTAGGATGTTTGGCTGAATTACTATGACAACAGCGCCAACACCCATTTAGTGCTACTTAGAGTTCTACATGAGTACAGCGCAATGCTTTACCTGCTCACCCTGAACGCCATCCAGTCCATCCTCCCCAGCTTCTCCCTGTCAGAAAGAAAGATCAGTCAGCTTCTGAGTCACGCACACGGGTTCAATTTCCCTACCATTGCTACATCTTCCCTTAATATTTTTTGTTTGGCTATACAGGATGGCGCAAATGCACACAGAAGTACAATTCAAATCCATCCTGATTTTCTTTCCTGGGAAACAACACATATCAACAAAACAGCACATATCCCTCAATGGAACTTGTAAAAATTCACTTATACAAATTCATTTCAGATATATGGAACAGTTTAGAACACATTTCCTAATATATATATTGCTATCTGTGGGTTGTTTTTCATGAGAGTGCATGCTAATAAAAGCACCAAGCGGTATGTATAAATCAAGCAAGATTATTGGTATACTTTTAGTAATAAAGCAAATATGACATTAAGCTTTTAAATTCTGAAACAGACGGTGCAATTCTTGAGTCATTATCTGAAGAAAAAACAGCAGAGACCAGACATGAATAAAAAAGCATGTCTGATGGTACTTTGACGTGTCTATTTGGTATTTGGTATTTCATTGATAAGCATTTCCATGCCATGCTGTGAGCACCTACCCGGTCACCCCTGAAGCCACTTTTCCCCTATGAAGAAAAGGACAGTTATTTTCTGAGTCACTTGTCTTATACATCTGATATTATTTATAATATGCAAGCAATAGAGATATACACTGAGAATTCTGACTGGTATATTGCCTGTATATCTTATTATTTGATTTTGTAGTTTAATGTTAAGTATTGCTTGGAACAGCCATAATTTCCACTGACTTGCAAAGAGGTGAGAGAAAACGGCTGTTTCTCTATGTACGGCCCCCTGCTTGGACAAATTTACCTTGGCACCTTGTTTCCCTTGGCATCCCTGCAACCCCTGACTTCCTGGCAACCCTGGGAAGCCCCGTTCACCCTGTGAGGAACCCACAGGGTGCATGAGTTACAGATCACTTCAGGTTACTAGTTTCCTATTATACATTAAGCAGTACAAGAACAGTTGGACATATCAGAAATGTTAAATAGATATTTGCCTTGGTGTTCTGTTCTGCTATTGCTCCTAACAACACTGGCATGGCAAAGCATGAAATCTTATCTGAAAATGAGCAACAAATACATTTCTGGCACTGCAAATGTATCACAGGCTCTAATCCAATGGGAAGCAGAATATAAATTCCTTCATAGATGTGGCCGAGCATGGCACTGGAAATGCAGATGCCTAGCTAACCAGATTTCATTCACTCTGTCCAAAATATTTACGAACCATTCCTCCTTCATCTCCTGGGAATCCCACATGTCCTCTATGCCCAGGCGAGCCCTGATTGCAAAGAAACAGAATTATCGGAAGGCATTAAAAAAAACATATAAAACACATGCTGCCCTTAATCAGTAAGTCAATAGGAAACCAATTTTGAAATTACTAAATTACTAGTGTTAACCACTTAAACATTGGCCCATTTTCCATCATAGGAATTACATGAGGCTTCTAGATATTTTATCATTGCTCCTCACAGATGATTAATTAGCTCTGTCTGCAAATTCCAAAGCGCAGCATAAACCTGTTTAAAGGCATGTTTGGGTTGCAGAATGGATCCTGGTCATACATGCCAATTTGTGCCTGTGGAACCAGGTGATTGGCTGAAGGCTCACCTTCTCCCCTGGCTCACCCCTAATGCCCCACGGTCCCTCCAGGCCAGCACACTGGCACGTGACTGAACAGCAGGTCCGTGCTGCGATTGTAGTCTTGGGTCGGGGGGGGAGTAAGAAGGTAAGTGTAGAGAGCAAACAGGTTGTGACCATTTAATTGTTTTAAATGCAGCCATGGAAATGTACAGCACATTCAGATAAGAATCGACATTAGGCATGGAGATATATGGCAAGGCTCTTTGACGGGGCTGTGTCTACACTCACCACTTGCTCTTGCATGATGCTGGCTATGTTGTCCATGGTGATACTCAGGGGCTGCCGGTACTCAAAGCCCCGACCAAACTCTAACGGCTGGAGGAAGGAGCCCTGAATGCCTTCAAGAGCCACCACCAGTAGGCCGTTGATTCCTGTTCACAGAAAAGATCATTCAAGCACTAAAAATAGTACAGAGTTTTCACTTTTATCTAATTGTATGGTTGTTATCATGTGGTAGTTTTAAATGTAATTAACCCTTTCAGGTATTGTGCTTACTACAGTGGACAGCTATTTCAATCCCATTATCTAAAATATGAATCCTCTTTAGGGGACGTTGCCCCAAATGTGTAAAGATTTCAATTATGATTCACTGTCAAACATATTAGTGATTTGATTTGTGTTACGTGTAATGAAGTTCTCAAATACATGCAGTACAATACATAGTAACGTGCAAGGCAGAGGGAAGTCTGTACAGCTCCACACATGCATACCAGAGGTGGGACTCAAACCCCCAACCCATGAGATATGAGGCCATGGTGCAACCCAAACTGCCATGATGCAATCCTTTAAGTGTTCTGATGCAGTGGATTGTTTTACACCCCACTTTAATATTTATTTATCTATTTAATTATCTAAAAACATTTCTTGTGAAACAATAAAACCACTTTTCTACTGAAATCAGCAACAGCATTTCTGTGCAATGAAATTCAAGAGGCCTCACTTTGTGTCAATGTCGTGCTTCCCAGATTCATTACCTTCTCTCCTGAGGTGCTCTGACTCCCTCAGAAGCTCTTTAAATGAGTCATCACCGGGGCCAAGCCCATCGCTGAAAATGACCATGACCTGGGCAGAGACAAAAACAATCCCATGACATTCTGACAACATTCTCATGAGACAACCCAACAAAGTACTCATAAGCACTAAATTGACCGATGACATGCCGGTAATGTTGTTGCTATTTTCTGGAAACTTCAATACATTTCTACTTGTTGTGTAATATTTTCAACCTATTTATTTAGATCCCTGACTTCCTTCATATTTCCGACAAGTGCATGTGTCAGCTAGAAAAAAAGGCAGCCTTGCTTCAAGCACTCCTTTGTTATTCTGTATTTCACTTTTCTTCCTCCAACTTCCTTTATGAAGCTCTGAGCCATCGTTGACTCACATTCACGCCTGCGTTGGACCTGATGAGCTTCTCCTGGAGGGACTGAAGCAGCTGCCTGTTGAAGTACGTGAAGCCACTGTACTGAAGTTCCATCAGTTTATCCAGTATTTCCTCATTGTAGGCCTCAAAGTCATAGTCGATAATTTTCACTCCGTCTCTTGTGACCAAGTAGAAGCCAACATTGGGCGTGAGTGTGTCTGTTGCCGACAAGCAACAAAGACTCTGGGAGCTGGACAAGGCTCTGACAATGCTGGCAAGATGCTTCCGAATGCCCTCATTCCCATCGAAGAAGTATGGTGTTGTGGATCGACTTGAAATATCGAATCCAATGGCAATGTTCATAGTACAGCCTTGAGAGGAAAAAGTAATGTCACATTTTTTTCATAGGTCCCATCATTTCTGAAGAGATCCAGAGCCTGCCCTACCAACCAACAGATCTGTATAACAGGATGGGATATTAGGTCATGGGAGGATGTTTTATACTACAACTTTTACCAAAAGTTTTTAAATCAGCTTGTGGAATGCTTTTGACCTGGTTAAGTATTATATTAGTTAACTCCTCACCACCCAGGTCAAATGCACCGCAGATCTAGCCCTGGAGGTGAAAGAGGAACATTATATCATCTTAATCACTTGTAAAAGCAAAGTAAAATATGAAATGGGTAGTGCTGAGCATGACTACAACAGATGTGGTCTGGTGAAAAATCCGCAAAACCATGACACATAAGGTGCTAATTCATTTTGACATGTTTTGAAAGCAAACACCTTGATGCAAGAAGTCAATCAGATGGTTGTGGTTTCCTGAAGGTTATAATGGTGATAAATAATGGTGATGTTGAGATGGTTCTTACCTACTGTTTAGTGCCCCCAAGTAGAAAAAGACATCGAGCAAACTTACTCTCAACTTGGTGGGGTTCTTTGCAAAACTCGTCAAATACCATTCTTTTCACGTCCTCCAGTGCCGGGAAGTTGTTGACAAAGTAAATCTTGCCATCGGAAGCAATCTGTAACAGCTCCATGCGCCCTGCTTCAGTTACCTCGCCAATGCCAATTACGCTGATGAGGATTCCTTTGGCCTTCAGATTTTCTGCAGCAACCCGTACCTCATCATTCGAAACCCCGTCTGTGATCACCAGCAAGTTTTGAGGCACCCCTTCATTAGCCCTGCTGCCGACACTGGCTGTGAAGAAATGGCCCACGAATTCGAGAGCTTTTCCAAGTTTTGTACCGTCTTTCAACTGCTCCACATCCTTAATGCTTTTTACAACAGCTTTTTCATTATAATGTTCATTAAGGTAGAACTCTTTCTGGGCAGAGGAACTGAACTGTGCCAGTCCTATCCTCCAGTGATTCTCGCCGATTACAAACATGGAAGTGAGGTTAGCTACACTGTCCTTGGTAATCATGAAGTTCTCAGTGGAAATGCTTTCTGACCCATCAATCAGCACAACAAGGTCACCTTTTTTTTGTAAACATTCTGTAAGGAAAACAAGACAAGTGTCAGAAACCCAGTATACTAATGACAGAACAAATGATGCCCTAAAATGTTCTTTAGCCCCATCCAAAAAAAAGGTACATTATAAAGGCCTAGCCTCTTCAAACATAAATATCTAGTGAAACAAAGAAAAAAGAATATTGTGCCTTTACGATACTTGGGCACCTTGAGTGACAATGTCCCTCCCACATTCTTATATTAAAGTATATTCTCAGTGGTAATGCTTGAGTCTACACTCTATTAAATCTTCTATAAGACAAGTAATAAAACAAAATAATACCAGTATGCTACAGCCTATGCCTTTGATTTATAAACAATAAACATACTTGGTTTGGTTATATTGCAAATGGTTTGGGAAAGTGTCTTCTTTATTCCTTGCAGGTCGTCATAGTTATTCACGTAGAAGACCTTGTTTTTACTCCCAGTCATAATCTCCAGTTGATCTCTGCTGGCACCTGCTACGCCAATTCCATAAACATTTATCCCCATTGCCAGCACATCCTTGGATGCCACATTCAGTGCCACATGATCTGTGGCTTCGCCATCTGTTATCACCATCAAGATCTGGGGGGCGTGCTCAGATTTGCGCCCACCGTGGACCGTCTCGAAATAAATCTTGGAGAATTGGAGGGCTTTGGAGGTATAAGTCCCTCCTCCAGGATGTCTCAAATTAACAAGGGCATTTCTCACTGTGGTCTTGGTGGTGTGCTCCTTCATGGTGAAGAGCAACTGGGGGTCATCAGAATACATGATTGCCCCAAAGCGCACTTTATTTGGTCCCACGTCGGTGTCATTAATCAAGGATACCACGAAGGTCAACATACTCTGGAACTGCCCTTCAGTGATACTGCCAGAGCCGTCCAATAGAAAGATTATATCAGCCACCTCAGTTTTACACTCTGTTTGGAAGGAACATCCACAAGAACCATGTAAATGTAAAGAACCATGTAAATCATCAAAAGAATGAAGGACCTACGACAACAATGTGCAGTTGATAACTCAGTAATGCAATGTAACAGTTGGATCAGTGTCATGAGTTAATTAATGTTTGCTGGATTTTCTATGTGTGAAGGATAGTGCCACTTCAAATTAGCCTTCTGAGAAGTGGAGGACCTAGGAGGTAATTGTGCTGAATGTTTATGCTTATAACACCTTCAGTAAAATCCTCACCCATTTTTTTTTCACAGATTCCTACAAGAATTTTCGTTTCCAAAGACTTCAGGGCATCAAAGTTCATTTCAAAGAAGACTCTGTCCTGTGACTCGGTGATTTCCTGCAGCTGGGTGAAGTTTGCATTTGCAAGGCCGATACAGTATATAAGAATGCCCATATTTCTCAGCTCCGTGGCAGGGAGCTTTACCTCATCCTCGGCTTTCCCATCGGTGATGACTATCAAAATCTGTTTGATGCCTTTTCTGGAATTTACAAAATACTGAGCAGAGTATTTCAGGGCCTCACCAGTCTTTGTACCTGAGCCCATCTGTGTCATTCCTTCAATGGCTTGTGTCATTCCATTTTTGTCATAGAACTTATTAAGATCAAATATCAACTGCATTTGATCACTGTACTGCACAACCCCTAAATGCACCTTATCCTGACCAATGTCTGTTTTATCTACAATGGATTGCATGAATTTCTTCATTTTCGAGTAGTCCTGGCTTTCGATGCTTCCAGAGCTGTCAACCAGGAACAAAACGTCTGCCACCACTTCCTTGCATGCTGCAGGAAGAAGGGAAAAGAAGATGGTATCACGCTGGGTCACGTGGCATAAAATGAAACTTTATTAAGCAATGGTATATGTCAACATATCTGATGTTCAGAAAGCATGATACATAAAAGCATGATTTTTTTCCAGACTTTTCTATAAGAAAAATATAAACTACCTTCTTGGGAACAGATATCACGGATGACATCATCCTTGATGGGTTTCAATGCGTTGAAATTATTGATGAGGAACATTTTATCCTCGGTGCTAGCGATTTCAAGCAACTCTTCCCTTACAGCATCCTTGATACCAATGGCATAAACGGTGATGCCCAGGCTTTTCACTTCTTCAGCTGGACCAGTGACGCTATCGGATGACTTCCCATCTGTGATAGTGATCAGGATCTGGGGTACTGTCCCACCCCGGGTCCTTGTAGCATCTTTAAATAGTTCAGGCATGAAGGACAGCGCTCTGCCCGTCTCAGTTCCGCCGCCCTGCTGGTGAACCCGTTGCACGGCTTTCTCCAATTCCTCGTTGCTGGTGTACTGAGTCAGCTTGAACTCGATCGTGGGGGCATCCGCATACTTCACCATACCTATCCTCACCTTATCTGTCCCAATCCTGAATGTGTTAATGAATTCTGTGGCAAAGTCTTTAATTTCCTGAAAGTCAGGTGGTGTAATACTCCCAGACTGGTCAATGAGAAAGTAGATATCGGCTTCTTCTGTCTGAACACATGCTAATTAATGAAAGCATTAATAAAGAGAGGAAAAAGAAGAGCCATTAAAATGACTGGTTTCTTTATTTGATTTACTTACTTGACATAAGTTGCCATTCATGTTTCTGACCAAAACGCTGCTCCGGAGGAAAAGACTACTCAGCTGTAATGAATACACTATTAATGTAAGTTAATTTCACCATTTTATTATAAGCCTACTTCATGAATTAGTATTAAGCATCACTGTAAGAACATATGACATTGAAGAAACCACATACTAAAACTAAAGAAGAAAGCATATGGCAGTAGGTGGTTTCTAGGCTACTCTACTCACTCTAAATCCTACACCCTCTACTACGTCCTCACTATTATCCCTTCTGGCACCTTCTTTTCAAAATCTGCCAGTCATCTGAATTTCATCTCCCAGCTCATCTTCTAATGATCAGCTTGGGATGTTATTCCACAGCGTTCATTGTACATACAAATGATAATTGTAAAAAAAATTAATCATGTGATGCACACTTGCAAAAAGCAGCAGTTTTAGTTTATTCTATTATTATGTAGTATTTGTATATTTGGTTATTTACCAACACTAGTACTATTTCTCTATAAATTCATCCTTGGTTAATAGCAGTGTATCTTACAGTTATCACTGCATAGCTTATTACTTTGGTAAAACATCAAGATTTACTCATTATGGGAGAATTCATGTAGCTAAGTGGTCTGGTGTTAATTTCAGACTGTAAAGTCAGGGTATTTCGTTTTGTATTACAAATGTACTTTTCACTAGTTACCTTTTTTGAGTTGAAACTTTCGTCTTGGACTGGAAAAAGTTGTTTCAATGATGGTGTAACACAGAAACTTCTTCAAGGTACTCTGCAGTGTGCTGAGCTCTTTTAAGCTCTTCATTGTGAAGACATACTTCCTTGCAGGACTGGAAGCGATCAACTCCAGTTGGGTCGTGTTCGCGTCATGCATGCCCACAGCATATACAGTCACGCCTGACTGACGCAGCTCAGAGGCTGCAACCTTTACCTCATCCCGGCTTCCCCTATGCATGACGACAATGGCAACCTGCTGCACACCCTGGTTTTTGCGGCTCCCAGCTTTAGTAGTGAACATCTCATTCTTGGCGAATTCAAGAGCACTCATCGTGTTTGTATCACTACCTAGGTAGGGCATAACTTTGATGTACTGCAAGAGGTCCTCCTTTTCCTCAAAGGAGGACAGGGAGACCAATGCCTTGGGAGTACTGCTGTACCCAAGGATGCCCACCCTTACTCCGTTGGAGCTTACATGGAGACCACCCACCATCTGATGGATGAAATTGCGAACTTCATTGAATTCTGCTTTGTCTTTCCCAGACTCCACAATGAACACAATGTCAGCAAGCCTTGCAGAGGTACACTCTGTAAAAAAAAAAAGAAAAAGTACAGCACAGAGTATAGTTGCAGTCCTTTCACAGCAAGCCGACTCAATCAAAAATTTCAAATGCAAATGAAGTTGGTCTTTTACCTGAAGCAAGGGGTGCCTCAAATGTATCCTTGACCTCTATGATCCTCTTGACTTCCAGGAAAATGTTTTGCTGTGTCACCAAAAACATATTTGAACCTGTGGCAATGGCCCTCAGGTTATTTTCATCAGAATTTTGGACTCCAACGGAAATGATGGTCACTCCCTTTTCCTTGAGAGACTGTACTTCATAGTCAAATGAGTCTTGGAACTTCCCTGTGCTGAGGAGCACCAGAACCTGTCCCACCTGTTCCTTTAAAGGCCTTTCCCTCTCCACAGTAAAAAGGTTATCGCTGGCATACCTCAAAGCCTGGCTTATGGTGCTGGTTACGGAACGCCGTACCCGAAATTGAGTCTTCAAATACTTGGAAATATCATCCATCGAGCTATAAGCGTTCAGACCAAACTCTAACTTTACATCACTGCCAAACTGTGCCAAGGCAACACGGTGCTCCGTACTGCCAGTTAGTAAATTCACCAGACGGATCAAGAAGCTTCTGATTTGCTGAAACTGCTGTACTGTTACTGAGCTGTCAACCAGGAAGACGATGTCAGCACTCCTTGGGGCAAGGGCTGTTTAATATTTGAGAGATGAACACAAATGGTTTTCAATATCAATACATGTATTAAAACCTTTTCTATTATTTAGGAAACAGTGTTCAGTAACTACAAAAAAAGTCTACCTATTGACAGATCATGACAGAAAGCTGAACGATTTAAAATGTCAGCACTGCAGTTAACCGTTACAGGATGAAAAGAGATGCTAAACAACAGCAAAACTGCTTTAGTGGAGTGCAGTACCTAAACTCATGATTGTGGCTAGCTAGAAGGCTGCTTAAAATGGCGGCCGTTCACCTTCCATAAGGTACTCCACGGAGGTGCACACAGTTTGCAGGAGTTTGTCTTTCACCACCCTCAGGTCAGTGTAGCTGTGGGCACTCAGTAAGAACTGTTCATGGGGGCCGTTGGAGATTTTTTGTAGCTCTCTGGTATCATACATGCCCACACTTACAACATAGATGAAGATCCCTTCCCTCTTAAGCTCCTTAGCAGCCATGTCAGCCTCATCTTCAGAATTCCTGTCGGTGATGATGATGACAATCTGGGGTGCCACCTTAGATCCCCGGTTTCCAGCTACCTTGGTCAAGTAGCGTGTTTTGATAAACTGCAGTGCCTTCCCAATATAGGCACCCCCTCCTCTTGGCCTTAGGCGATTCAGGTTCTCTAGGAGGGTAATCTGATCTTTGCTTTCCTTCAGCGAGAATTCCTGGTACGGGTTATCACCAATCTGTGCGAGTCCCACTTGCATCTTGTTTGGACCAATTTCTAGGCTTTCTGCGAAGCCTGTAAGAAAATTCTTCACCTCCTGGAAGTCTTCAAGACTAGTGGTAGGTGAAGTACCCACCAGAAACATGATGTCGGCCACATTGGCTGTTGTACATTCTGGAAAAGAGAATGATAGTTGGGTTCAGAACGCATTTATTGTTACGGTTCACTTTAAATACACCTTTTTTTCTACAAAGCCTATACACACTGAACTATCAATAAATGAAAAATCGTAAGCTTGCTTTTTTGGAACAGCTGGTTAAGCAAAGCTTAGTCCTGGAATACTGGTTTAATGTTTTAATCCAGTTAAACCCTTAAACAGATAATTGAACTGATACTAAGAAAATGTCCCCAGACATCTTAAGGGTTTAGTAGAGCAATACTTTACAGTGTGTAAGAAAAACCCAATTTTATAGTTCTAATCACATTCCTGGGTTATTGCATATGTAATGTGGCAGTCTAGGGTGCCACGTCCCCGATTGCCCTATCCTCAGTGCCAGAGACCGTGGCTCCCCTTAACTGGGGCCTACATTCCACAGAACCTGGGTGCAATGTGGAACAAGCCACAGCTGGTGTCTGTTGGCAGTCAGCCACTTTGGGGCATAAACGATCAGGAGTAAACCATGGAGGGAGAGAAGTCGACCTTTGGGCCCATCGCAGGACAAATCACTGGGGCTGCCTGTGCAGCATCAGCATTACTGACAAGGGAGACTGCCACCTGCCAAGGGGAGGACTGTCCCCCAGCTCCCCTTGGCCTGTATGTGGTGTTTTGTCCTGCTGTGACATTCAATAAATGCAAATCCCTTTGGGAGCTGCAACCACAACTCTGGTAGTTAGTGTCTGCCCCCTGACAATAATATTTTATGGTACACATAAAAGATGGACATCACAATTAGACTGGACCTACCTCACTAAAGCAAACACATGGTCAAAGGGTTACAATACATGCAGCAGCAATGACCTTGGATGACCCCTGAGTCAGCAGTCAATAGCTAGTGGCAATTGAGCCAGACTGATGGTCTCAACCATAAAAAGCATGGTCAGCATGAATTCCAGCTCCAGCCATACCTGATGCCACCTGATTTATAAAGCATGATCCTAGTGTGATTCAAGATCACCTCCTTTTCCTTGTGAGTAATAAGAAAACATTACATGCGATGGTGCAAACTGCACTGGACAAGCCCAATCCAGAGCTGAGCACACAACCAAGCTCAACACCAAAATAAGAAGATCCTGTTGAATCTGCAGGAGGTTGGTCAACCCAATACTTGAAGACCCTTTCACCAAGAGCACAACATCAACAACTGCTCCTTGTGTAGATACTTAGCGGAGAAAACCCATCACAGGTTAGGACACTTACTTCCAATGTCACTTTCAGAAGCAGAGCCCGTCCATGCTGTTTGCTGGGCACCGCCAACCACAAAACAAGATACGATGATGGTAACAAACAGGGCTCCCAACATTGCTGCCATGCTTCCAGAGTCAGGCTTCCTGTGACGAAAACAAAAAGGAAGGTTAAGATTGTTTTTAATACCTCAGCCACAGCAGTTTGTGTACACACCAAGCGAAGGAGATGTAAACCTCACAACAAACCCTTCTTTCCACAGAGGTTCATCATTAAGGAGGCACCAAGTCACAAGCAGTATACAAGACGTTTCTGAGAAATTGACCCTGATATACAAATCGCCAAAAAAAAAAACACTCTAATGTCACCTCTCTCACCCAAACTAATGGTCCTCAGCTTCCTGCTGATAGGATCACAGAACATTGGGACTCTAAGGAAGTTTGCTCTTAGAAATAATCCAGAGGAAAACACTGTGCTTTTCTGAAGGGTCCCAAATCTGCCAGTTCATATCAAACAGACTTTCTGCATAGCTAGTATTGGTCTTCTCAAGCTAGTCTTTTGACCTGCTGTGAGGTTTTTAAGCAGTGTTAGTATAACTTCTGCCCCATGGCTATCTTTCCCTTCTTTTGGTTAATAGCTGGAAGCAGCACTTGGAGCTTCTACTTTGACAGCTATGTTTTCATATATTTATTTAGCAGACACTTTTGTCTGAAGCAGCATACAGTGAGACAGATACATCACAGATTGCATGAAGGCTCTTTCAAGGGCCCAATGGTGATATGAGTTCCACTGCTAGTAACAGGATTTGAACCAGCAACCTGCTGGTCACAGGGACCATACCAATGGAGCCACACATCAGCCATAAGAACTGACACGCTTCTTATGTATTATCTGCATGACTTTTTGGTCACTTTGGGCAAAAGCCTCTGCCGAAAGTTCAGTGTCTGGAGGGTTAATAACATTTTTAGGATTTTTTAACAAGTTCTCGTTTTTACATGGATACCATGTCCTACTTTTCAGGATAATGACAACAGTGTAAAATAACATATTGTACATTAAGGTGTCTAATTATTATGGCTATATATATATATATAATACTAATGATAATAAACAACTTTAATTTCAGGAATTGTGTAACTAATGTCCATACCAGATCACATACTGCAGTCCCAGGACTTCTATAATAAGCCAGTCGCATTTAAGTCCAATTAACACTAGTAATATTTTTTCTGAAAGCTAAAAGCCCTAAAAGACCTGTAGGGGATGTGAACAGAAAGTGCTTTTTCCGAATATGGAAAATTAGGTATGATTTAAGCAATACAACAGCTAAAAAAACGGTGACTTGCCAAAAAAGACAAATTTATTGATATAGTGACGTTACACACAGTTGGACTCAGTCAAAAGACATTTTTGGCTAGACTTTGTTAAGGGTTGCTTTATTTGTTCAAATCTTCCTATTTCCTGAGGTACACTTAGTTTGGGCTTTGAAGATGATCCAAAGCCTTTTTTCTTGTACAGATCAAATCAATGTGAGTATATTCACATGTTGGGGAACTCCACGACTCATTAGACCACAAAGTCTGTTTTCCTACCCATTGTTTAATCTATTGTCAGAAATCAAAACAGCCTCAATGTGTGTATTGAAGTCAGTATGTTCACGGCCTGTGAAACACATAAATATTCAGATACCAAAATTAAAAATTTTATTTTATGTTTCACAATGTATTGTACTGAAAATAAGAAAATCAAATTTGGCTCTCTTCCTGTGCCAAAGCAAAGAAAGCACCTGACCATGCAAGAAAGAAACCACAATAAATCCAAAGTTATCCTCAGGTTGCTTTATGAAATCATCATAGATCACCAGCTCACACATCATATGTATGGAACGCCAAAATGCTCGAAATAAATAAATAAATATTTAAATACATAATTGAAGAAATTTTTTTTTCAATAATTCATGAAATGCATCATTTTATTTTGAAACAGTTCAATAAGTGTATTTAATTTCATAATAATAATGTGGCTATGTAAGATCTTTAAATTGTATTTCATAATGAAGTTCCAACTTTTCATAACGATGTATTTCCGAACGACGTTTTACCAAATGACGTTTTTAATGATGTTTTTCCGAAAGGAGTTTTAGCGAATGACATTTTTCATAATGGAGTTGCGCTCTGCCTATCACTTTGAGGGGGGCAGGACCAACTCGAAATAGCCCTGCAATCTGCTGTGATGTCAGCCCAGACATCAGGAGGGCACAGAGACCATCTAGTGGGATGGTACAGAGTGGGCGACCTGTGCGACTTGAAGTGGTTGCCGTGTCTGCATGAAGCCTGTGTTCTAAATCCTGCAACATGGTTATGACTTCTTCGTCATATATGTGCACTTATTCTATCAAGCGCTTCAGTTACACTCTCAGTCTCCATTAAGAGGTCCTCTTGGTTTAAAGTACTTCTTTGTGTTTGGTCAGCTAATCTGCGTATACAACTACTAACCTCCTTTACATCCTCCATAGCTTCTCTGGACATGCCAAACTACTTTCTGTATCTGCTAGGCCAAAAAATGGATCGCAAAGGATTAGCAAATCACAAGTTTGGTCCCGCCCCCCTCGAAGTGATGAAATGAAATACATTTATTGAATTATTTCAAAATAAAATGACACATTTCATGAATCATTGAAAAATTTATTTATTCAATTATTTATTTAAATATTTACTTATTTATTTCATTTTGAGCATTTTAGCGTTCCATACATATGCCTCCCCTGCAGAAACAAACTTCCATCCTTATCTGTAGGGCTGGGCAGGAAAATCGCAGGTTGCTTGACACGGTGTTTTTTGTAAAAATATACTTACATGTGTATGTGTGTGGTCTATTTTCATGATTGTCCCTTGTATAAACTGGAAAAAGAGCATCTGGTTCACAGAGCAGACCCTACTAAGAACCTGATTAGACTATGGCCAGCAGACCAGGGGCCCGTTCCAGAAAGTGGGCTTGACAAATCTTACAGTTAAATTTGAACTCTGACAGAAGAAAACTGACAGTTCATCTTCAGGTTTTGTCAACTCCCCGAATCTCCCCAAATTTCTCCAATCAGAATTCAGGTTTGTGTAATGAACGCAGTTAGGGTTAAAGTGCGGAAATTACTTTTGTTTGTGGTCGAGGAACAGTCTGAACCGGTGCACACCAAAATATGATGAACCGAAGAGAAATCTGCAGACGTAGTCGGAACAACAGGCAGCGAATTGGGTACCGGAAAATCAGTTAACAGGGCAACTAAACCCAAGACAACAAGCAGCAACTCGGGAGAATGGAGAACAGAATTAGTCATATACAGTAAAGTTGAACAGTAATTGTAGCACTCAGTAAGGTAACAAGTAGACAATACCTCGTAACTAGCATAAGCCAGGCGAGACTTAAATACAGGCATCAACACTCTTTAGGTGTTTAGCATCCTGGGGAGAGGCTTCTTTGATGAGTTGAGCGTGGCTGGCTGGTTGACAGTGTAACAGGTGGAGTATAGGATTTGTTAAACCCACTTTCTGGAATGGACCCCATAATCCTCCATTAACATATTATTATTATTATTATTATTACTCACTGCTTTATTGTGGATCTATGAGGACTTGGGTCTGAGGTCACCGTGCTCTTTTGCGTCTCAGAACAACAGTTTTAAGAGTTGTAGCACAGAGAGAGAGAATAACTAGCAACCTCATACTCCTGGATGTTAGTCGATAAAGCCTATCACTCAACCTTATTTAACTAAGTTTGAAATCACATCATTACAGAAGCAAACAGGAAGCTCATTACTCGCTGGATTGCATGGTTTTCGAAACTGCAGGCTAAGTGGCTGGGGTAGGAAACAATGCCATCCGGCAGGATTTTCTCATATGAAATGCTATACTTCATGGATCCAACTGGGGTCATAGCCCAGAATACACTTTATATGGTCACTGGGCAGCACAGGATTGTTTAATTACTTCATTTTCCACAACAAAAGAAACAGCAAAAATCTACATTAAAGAGGTCGAATTGGACAAGTAAAGATTTTTTTGCAGGTAGTGCTAGGCTGACTAACCCAAGGACATTCCTGAACAAGATATGGAAAACAAATGTTAATTTGTTTAAAGTACGTATTTAATGTTTGCACTTTGACTTCCTCTGCAACTGTGATATTAAGCTGAAACTGACCAATCAGTTTGTAACCCTAACTACAGTACGTCAGGTTTGATTCCATCTCTTCACCTTTGAGCTGCTTCCCTATAAGGACCCCTTTGGAAATATACAGCTTTAATTATTCAGAGAAAAACTGAATTCTCACTGAGAATCAGAAAAAGCACACGGCACGGATGAATTCTCAACTGGCAAAAACTAAGATCTCATGACATTGGCAGAAATTTCATTCTTTCCTAAATGCTTCCAAAGAAAACTCTTAATGACTGAGTCACATTTATTTACACCATGCACACTAAGAATGCGTTGAGGTCCTATTTGATCAGGAAAACAAAATGAACCAGCTTGGTATGCAATTTTTACAAGAGCAAAACAGCTAAAGAAAAAAGGGACACAACATTTCGGCCTGGTTCTTCTAATCCAAGAGCTGCAGTATAGTGCTTGCAGTATTCCTTCTCCTCGCTGGCTCATTTCCTGCTCTTCGGGAAGCTCCTGGTGATTCCTATGTGCAGCTACAGCTTTCTATCCCCACTTCCCATTCTTAGCTTTCTATCTTAGCTCCTCCTGGCACTGAACATTACATGGAAAATGAAACAAATCAAATGCAGGTACCATTTCACTGTGATGATACAGCCGATAGCACAGTTTCTGTTAAGTTCTTTTTCAGTGAATTTTGTGCAATAACAGCCCTGTTTACATCTACTATTAACACAAGTGAGCCTGGTGTAACCCCGTTTGCATGGATGACTAATATAGAACTAGCAATGCAGCGTTCATCTTCGACGTGCTTCTCTAAGACAGGTCATTGTGGTCCTGGAGCCAATCCCAGGGAGCTCAGAGGTCTCCCAGAATGGGATGCCAGGCTGTTGCAAGGCTTACCCTTGCACACAATCACACTCTATGGGCAATATAGCGGCACAAAATCTGCCATCTGTGGGAGAAAACTTGTGCAAAATGAGGAGAACATGCAAACTCTACACACCAGGTGAGGGCAGAGCTCCTGTATAAATCTCTCTGACACAGGGACTGCACTTAATTTCGTTGTACCCGTTACAATGACAATAAAGATATTCTGATTCTGATTCTGAAACCCCCAATATTATACAAGGACGTTTTTAATGCAGTTTCAACTGGGGTAAAGAGTTCTTATCACACACAGCACAATTCCTTTCAAAATATCATGGAAGTGAAACTTCAGTCTGGCTCAATGACTTCACATATCAAATTCATATTTACACAAGTTTCATTTTCCCTGTTGTGCTGGTTGGTGCAACAATCAAGCCTCCCATCTTGTGAAGATGCATCCACTCTATTCTCTAGCTAGGTAACCACTTAAGAAAGCTTAGCCAACAGCATGTAAACATATTACCCAACAAGATCTTGTTGATAAACTAGACAACCCTACACTCAAACTGTTATAAATGTTTGCCATACATTCTGTTTTCCAACAAAGATCTTAAACATATATGCTTTTTCCCAAGATTACATAGCAAACTTTAAAAAAATAAATTCATTTTATTTATTACTTAATATTTAATTCAATTTTATTTGTATACAGCCTTCAACAAAGAGCATTGTGACAAAGCCCTTTACATAGTCCCAAGCTCATTGCAAGGTCCCCTGAGAGTAAGCCAGTCGCCTTGGCAAGGAAGAACTCCCTGAGGAGGAAGAAACCTTGGGAGAACTCAATATAGCAATGTGTTCATAATAGTTATGTCATTCTGTATCCAACAGTGGGTAACACGACAATGGTAAAATAATTCAAACGTACACATAGTATATTATGTCACATGACTCGCATCCCATCTAGAGTGTTCCACTGCCTTGAGCCCTGTGCTGTTTGATTAGGTTCCAGGTGATCCAAGATCCTGTACTGGATATGCATTGGATGATGGATGGATGGATGGATGGATGGATGTTAACCATAGTCAGTCTCAAAAGGTTGCATTTTGCTTTTTTTAACATCTTATTGTATGCACGTAGCAGGTAAACTGCGATTAGCGATGCCTAAACGTAGCTTGTATACATTGAAATTTGTTGCTAGTTGCACTAACAGATGGTAAAACCCGCACAGACGACATTTTTTCTGTCTATTTTACTTCTAATTGACTCACTTGTGTTATGCTAAAAATTACAAAAATATCGTTTTACAACAGGTGAAATGAGATGACAAATGAATACTAAAACGTTTTTACTCATGAATTGCGAGGGTCAGCGCGTTACTCATGGGGATACACGTAGTATATGTTACACACGATATAAAAATCATTTACGCAATTTTGTTACTTTATAGTTTACCATTACTATTGATGTTCAGACTGGCAAAGCACGAGTGACGTTACGAGCGCCAATTTAAATGAAGCCCGATACTCACGGAACGTGTTAAAGGTTTTTTTAATTTATTATTTGTTTATTCTTTACTTAATAGAATACGAAGATACTTAGTGCAAAAAGTGGAGTAACTGTTTGCGATAACTCTAAAAGCATCGAAGAATGCCAGAAAATGATATTTCCAATATGCTGCTTTGTAGGAGGGTGCACAGAAAGTGCGAGTCTCTAATTCTTATCTTACAATAAATTGTCCAGCTCTAAATGACCAAAAATATTAGTTTACGTTACATGTATATCTGGAAAAACTCACCGAGATCGCAGCAGTGACTTAACCTCCTGAGACCCCCTCCCCGTCCTCATATGGGGACATTATTTTTATATTAATTATTTATGATTATTTATATTTATTAGGCCCATACTCTGTCCAAATATCATGGAAAAATAAAAATTGCATAAAACTTTAAGGCTCGGGTCCCAGGACGTTAAAACTAAAAAAATCTGTGGAAATAGTACTTACATGGCATGGATGCGCATTCAGCTGACTCTGGGTACGATTCCCTTGTATGGGGTATGAAGTTTAATTTTGTTCTCCAGATGTTACCGACCACTCCCCATCCCCCGCCCCAGATTGTACAGGGCTTACTCGGCGGAGTACTTTTGGAAAGAAACCCACTTTCTTGAGAAAGTATTTTTTTCTGTTATTAATTCCTGGAAAGCACGTGACATCCCGCACCGGTGCACCAAGTTATTCCGTGGTTACAGGAAAATGCAAAAAATATATAAACAAATCGTTCGTCAGTATTCTTATAGATCTCATGTTATTATTATGCAGTGTTCTTCATATTCTGTGTATCTTCTACAATGTTTCTAAAAACAAATGCGGATGTACAGTAATATACTGTACATGCTTTGCTGCATTGATAATGTAGAGCGGGGTTGCAAAGGCTGCTACATACAGTTTCGTTAAACTTTGCCATTACACTTATGCGCATCTGTTTCTGTTACTTCAATGCTGATGAAAAGGGCAGAGATTGTCTGGTCCTCCCCAGTCTCAAGGCGTGAAGTGTTTTATTCTGCAGGCAGTCTGGAGGCAGCTTGGCGATGACGGTGATTATATTACATTAATTAATGGGTTTTGCAGGTAACCTGTGCGGCGCATTTGCAATACAAAATACCAGGTAAACGTCTAAACATGAGAGCAGGTTTATGAGTTAAGTCTGTTCATCAGGAAGGAACATAAACACTGGTGCATATATTCATCTATTGACCATTGTATCTATTTGCTTGGTTAGCTGTTAGGACTTACAAATGATCTTATCAGTTATGTGTTCCATCCTAATTGTCATCAGGCTAAAATGTACTCTTGCCCATCTTCTTCGTCCAGCATAGCTAATGTTACTTTTTCATCTCTAACTAAGCTGTTGTCTTGGTTTTCAGATTATAGCACTGGAGTTAAGTGATTATTATATCAACATGACAAATCTAGCCATCTATCTTAGGAATGTGGGTATAACCATTTTAAAGAGAGCAATAAAATATATCCATTGTACATATCCATCCTCTAACTTGATTTTATATTTAAAGTTTCATTTTAATTAATGCATACTTTCTAATATAACATGTTTTCAGTATGTGTCTTGTTTTGCACTACATGTTTATCTGCATGCCACACCCCAGCCCAACCAGCCTAGCCAGCCACACCCCCACCAAACCTCCCCCCCCCCCCCGACCCCCCCCCCCCCCCCCCGCCCCCCTTCCCCCCCTTCTGTCGTTCCCCTGTCTTTCCGCTTTTTGCCTTTTCCCTCCTCTCTTTCCT
>JAACJT020022683.1:18521-32512 GCA_009936485.2 Gymnarchus niloticus | reverse complement strand
GTTACTTCCTCTATAGATGGTAGGTAATCCCTCTGTGTATCAGGTTACTTCCTCTATAGATGGTAGGTAATCCCTCTGTGTATCAGGTTACTTCCTCTATAGATGGTAGGTAATCCCTCTCTGTCTCAGGATACTTCCTCTATAGATGGTAGGTAATCCCTCTGTGTCTCAGGTTACTTCCTCTATAGATGGTAGGTAATCCCTCTGTGTATCAGGTTACTTCCTCTATAGATGGCAGGTAATCCCTCTGTGTATCAGGTTACTTCCTCTATAGATGGCAGGTAATCCCTCTGTGTATCAGGTTACTTCCTCTATAGATGGCAAGTAATCCCTCTGTGTATCAGGTTACTTCCTCTATAGATGGCAAGTAATCCCTCTGTGTATCAGGTTACTTCCCTCTTTGTTTGTTCCATTATGTTGTTACCTACCTACCCACATCCATTGTGTGCTCATTTGGCTGGGATTTTTAAATCTTTTATTTTAGCACTTTCTTTGGTTTTGATGCCTTGTTACTCCCTGGAGGAGACACCTTCAAGCAGAATTAGGGACCACCAAAGCTTTTCGGGTGACAGGAATTAGCCCGCTACTGTGAGTGTTAGAACAGCAGCATGGATAATATAAACAGTCTAATCGAGGTATGCTATAATAGTAATGTGTTTTGTTTTCTGGAGATGAGAAGATGTTACTACAAGTGGGTTTCATTCTCCTTTAATAAACATCAAGGTCAAAGGATCAGTTTTGCTATGCTTAAAGTGAACTGGATCAATCCTAAAGCAGTATGTCAATCATAACAAATTAGAAAAACTGATAGCTTAACTTCTGAAATACATGCTTGGGTTAATTCATAATTAAACCTTCTTAAAAACCCAAATAAAATAAACAGTAGCTTGGGAGTGGGCTAAAATGTGGAACTTTTTTGACGTTATATTGCCCTTAGCTTTGTAATTTGTCCTCATATACATTTTTTGTGTGGGTTATGAAGTTATGTTGCGGTATACCATTGTGCCATTAAGATTCCCTTAAAGTGCTGTGTGTTCCGAAACCGAGGATCACATAATCAAACCAAAAGGTCACTGAAATTAATCTCTTTGCCTGGCAACAAAAAGGATTTATACTGGATTTTCATGCTGTGTATAGAACAAAGCATCAGAACGGACGCAATGGTTTCCGATGATTTTTCTAAGGCGCTTTTCTCAGAAGATCTATGCTACTTCACCACACTAAGTATATGTGCAACCAGCATATGTAGACACATGCTTGACTGGCCGCGACATTGTTCACTTGTGGTAGCTGAGCTGCGGTCCCTTTGCTAGAACATTCTGTCCTTTTAAACAGTTTTTGTAAACTGTGTGAGCATTTATGAGCTCTCTTTGGCCTATGAAAGGTGCTGCCGGAGGCCAGAGAGGGTTCCTGGGATGCATCCGTTCCCTGAAGATGAATGGTGTGACCCTTGACCTTGAGGAAAGGGCAAAGGTCACGCCAGGGGTGAAGCCCGGCTGCTCCGGGCACTGCACCAGCTTCGGGAGTTACTGCCGAAATGGGGGCAAGTGTGTGGAGAAGTACAACGGCTACTCCTGCGACTGCACTAGTACGGCCTACGACGGGACTTTCTGCACCAAAGGTGACCTCCAGCACCCTCCTTAATTGTCCGGTCGTTTTGCTGAGCTTTCACATATGCTAAGAGAATGGGGAATAAGGCATCTCTCTCAATACCTGATGGTCCTCTTCCTGTGTTTATACACCAGGTGTAATCAGGGTGTAACCAAGTAATGGCTGTCCAGTTTCCAGTTTCTGAACATTAATTAAGCAGCAGATGTTTGATTGAACCGAGATACACAACACTGAGGGCATTTACTGTCATCCTTCTCACTCTGTGGGCATAAAATGGAGGGGGTCCTCTCCCAGGAATCTCCATAGCACCTTCCCATCTGAGTAAAGTGGCCCAGAGCCAGCTGTCAGCTGCAAGTAGCCTGGGAGTCATCACCCTCTCCACCCCGGGAAGTGTCCCGCCTCTCTTATCCGTCTCTGTGTTTTTGCACTAAGGGGTGTGGCTTCCCGCCACAAACCCCTCCTCCTCCTCTCTCCCCTGCTCCGCTCAGAGCTGTACGTCGTCACCTCAGGAGGAGGGAAGCCCTGACAGGATGCCTGTGATCTCGTAGTGACAGACGGAGTCTGCCGTACCTGCCCGTGACACCCATGAGGTTGTTTACAGAGCGAAAGCAGGGTGTTTTAAGAGCCCAGTCTGCTGACAGAGCACACTCAGACTAGCTGTACGCTGTGCAGTAACTCCATGAACTGAGATACTGTGACAGTCTCTGGAATCATTCACAGTGTTCCACTCTTCCTTGACTTTCATACCCTCCTCTTTCCTAGTTATGCCTGTTATAGCCAGATTTGTGACACTTCTAAGACGTTTTCCTAGAGTATTCAAAGTTCCAGCATGCATCTTGTCATTTTGACATGACATATTAACCATGTCTGATAATCTTTACTGGGCCACCTCTCAATGTACCACTGCAGCAGATCGACTTGGTTGTTCCTCGCGAAGAACTTTGTTGTATTTTTGTCTCTCACGAAATTGTGCATGATTATGGTGTCCATTCAGTCATCATTTGCGTTATGCCAAAGCATATAGTGTAATACCATTGGGTTATTATTCTGTTAATGTCTTAAAGCCTCTGGATTTTTTTGGAATGCCGGATTTGCATTTAGATACAGTACTCTGTAATTCCCGAACACTGACAATATGAAGCAAGTTTGTTCAAGCTTATTATTTTTCGGCTAGAACTTTCATTTTTATGAAGTAAGTTTTCCACTTAATCTGCTTAATTACTTTGGCAGTTACCTGTTAAATAAATCAGTCATTTTGTTTATCTGTGTCGCCTCGTTAGGAGTAATGATGACATCAGGAGCATTTACGCGGATGTTTTTTTCTCACTGCTGTAATATCAGAGAAATGTGCAGTTCCTGTTTCGTTGTATTTCATCAGGTTGGTGTTCCTCATTCTGCCTCCCTGTTAAACCCCACTGACAATGTGCGTGTCTGTGCTGCAGATGTGGGGGCCTTCTTTGAGGCGGGCACCCTCCTCCGGTACAACTTCCTGCCCGAGATGGCCTCAGCGACGTGGCGGGAGGCGAGGGTCCCATCCCAGAGCTCAGCGGGGGAGGTCAACCTGACGAGAGAGGAACTATCCTTCAGTTTTAGCACATCCAGCGTGCCAAGCATCCTGGTCTACATCAGCTCCAGGACTCAGGATTACCTGGCCGTAGTGCTGCAGCAAAATGGTGAGGGCTGAGGGGGACTGCTTGAGGAGGGGCGTGGAGCCCCCCCAGGCCAGAAGTCAAAGGTCGTGAGGATGAACCTTGAGCCGACCGTGTGTCCCATTCCTGTGACATTTCATGCTCATCCAAAATGCTGATTGACTGAGCTAAATGGTACTTTTGGCCAGCATAAAAGCACAGCAGGTCATTTAAATCACAGGAGTGATATATATTATATATGATGTCCTACCTACTGTACAATTCAGGAGGTGTAGTAACAGATGTAGCAGTTAAATTGCTTTTCCATTTGAAGATTATCGAAGTCGTGGACGCGGTCTCTTGGAAATACCTTTAAATCCCTCATGGTGCTTTCAGACATCATCCCTTGATTTTGCATCACCACGTTTCCCGCGAAACCGAGTGCGGTGGCGTACTGGTGACACAAACCCATCCGACCTCCCGCAGAACAAAATCGAGAATGTCGGCCTCGGGCTCTGCTGTTTACGTGCATCTAGAAGGTTAATGTTTTTTGACGAAGCAACCAACTGTTTAGTGGGGTCCGTATTCGTATTCCGTGTGTATGAAATGCAAAGGGCAGAATGTGCCCAGCTCATTGGCTGGATGACAGGTCTCATATACTGTTACAAAAGTTTTTGAATTTCATGACATGGAGATAAGGTTTTCAAAACTGTATGACGGCTGCTTTCATCTCTCCGAGTGAATCTCGTCAAAGATGAAGTGGAGAGTATTGTAGCGTGACATGTTTGAGAGCGCAGACAGTTGCTGGCCAGCTTCGGCTTGCTGGTTCCACCTGAGCGCTTGGGTCCATTTGGGCCCGATTGCAGGTGCGAGCTGGAGACTGACAGCCTGTCTTCTGCCGGACAGGAACGTTGCAGATCCGCTACAATCTGGGCGGCCTGAAGGAACCGTTCACCATCAGTCCCGACCAGCGCAATATGGCCAACGGGCAGCCCCACGGCGTTAACATCACCCGCGTGGAGAGGACCGTCCAGCTTCAGGTGGGATCCTCTAGGGAGGCTTCCTGAGGCAGAGCCGCTGGAGCAGAACCACCGGGTTAATGTGGTGTCTGTTGCAGGGCTGTCAGAAAATAACTTCAGCAGAACTTGCATGACTAATATGGGTCAAGCTATATCATTACTGCTATAGTACAACCAAGTGCTTGCATGGAAATGCACAGCAGATGTTGTGAAGCACAGAACACCTTTGTAAATTCTAGAAATCCCATCTATAAAATGTAGAGAAATGCCTGAATTGGACACTGCTCATCCCTGTAAACTGCGGCCTAAGTTATCTTACGGTAAAACAAGGGCATGCACTCTTTAAACTTGCAGACATACGCACTGTAATTGAGTATACATGTCTGTCTGTTAGGCTGTTAACTGAGTTATACACTCAAGGAACAGGCTCTACTTGGCCAATCCTATTTCTGCACATTCATGGACCTCTTGAGTAAAGGGTCATGATTTTCCTTCTCTAGGAGATTTTTTTTCCCATGTCTTTTTATTTTTAAACTTGTCTTTTAGTTTATAGACAGGGACAATAAGCATCTACTTTTAGTGTGTATTTACAGAAAGCTATTCACCATTTTCCTTGTGCAGTAAAACACAGATTTCTCATTGGTACATGGCAACTGTCAGGTTCTGTTTTTGTAAGCAAGCAGAACACACAGGTCCTGTGCTGCAGCCCAGCCAGGGAGGGCTTGTGGTACAGCTCTGACACCTCTTGCATAGTGACACCAGTTCCAGCAGCTCAGACACCTCTCGCACAGTGACACCAGTTCCAGCAGCTCAGACACTTCTCGCACAATGACACCAGTTCCAGCACCTCAGACACCTCCCGCACAGTGACACCAGTTCCAGCAGCTCAGACACCTCTCGCACAGTGACACTAGTTCCAGCACCTCAGACACCTCTCGCATAGTGACTGTAGTTCCAGCAGCTCAGGCACCTCTTGCATAGTGACACCAATTCCAGCAGCTCTGCCATCTCTCGCACAGTGACACCAGTTCCAGCAGCTCAGACACCTCTCGCACAGTGACACCAGTTCCAGCAGCTCAGACACCTCTCGCATAGTGACACCAGTTCCAGCACCTCAGACACCTCCCGCACAGTGACACCAGTTCCAGCACCTCAGACACCTCCCGCACAGTGACACCAGTTCCAGCAGCTCAGACACCTCTCGCACAGTGACACTAGTTCCAGCACCTCAGACACCTCTCGCATAGTGACTGTAGTTCCAGCAGCTCAGGCACCTCTTGCATAGTGACACCAATTCCAGCAGCTCTGCCATCTCTCGCACAGTGACACCAGTTCCAGCAGCTCAGACACCTCTCGCACAGTGACACCAGTTCCAGCAGCTCAGACACCTCTCGCATAGTGACACCAGTTCCAGCAGCTCAGACACTTCTCGCATAGTGACACCAGTTCCAGCACCTCAGACACCTCTCACACAGTGACACTAGTTCCAGCAGCTCAGAGACCTCTCGCCTAGTGACTGTAGTTCCAGCAGCTCAGGCACCTCTCGCATAGTGACACCAGTTCCAGCAGCTCAGAGACCTCTCGCCTAGTGACTGTAGTTCCAGCAGCTCAGGCACCTCTCGCATAGTGACACCAGTTCCAGCAGCTCAGAGACCTCTCGCATAGTGACTGTAGTTCCAGCAGCTCAGGCACCTCTCGCATAGTGACACCAATTCCAGCAGCTCTGACACCTCTCACTTAGTGGCACCAGTTCCAGCACCTCGGACACCTCTCGCACAGTGACACCAGTTCCAGCACCTCAGACACCTCTCGCATAGTGACACCAGTTCCAGCACCTCAGACACCTCTCGCATAGTGACACCAGTTCCAGCAGCTCAGACACCTCTCGCACAGTGACACCAATTCCAGCAGCTCAGACACCTCTCGTACAGTGACACCAGTTCCAGCAGCTCAGGCACCTCTCGCATAGTGACTGTAGTTCCAGCAGCTCAGGCACCTCTCGCATAGTGACACCAATTCCAGCAGCTCAGGCACCTCTCGCATAGTGACACCAATTCCAGCAGCTCTGACACCTCTCGCATAGTGACACCAATTCCAGCAGCTCTGACACCTCTCACTTAGTGACACCAGTTCTAGCAGCTCAGAGACGTCTCACACAATGACACCAGTTCCAGTAATTCTCTCTCAAAGTCTATTACATGATTTTGTATTCAAGCTGAAGGTCATGAAATGAAGAGTCATTGAGGCTAAAATAGTAATTTTGCAGGAATTATTTACCAAAATGAAAACCATGGTTCGGAATTATGACACAGAATTTAATTACAGTAGCATTGCTTGCATAATTAGCAGCACCAAGAAATAAAGTACATTTCCAGCATTAACTGGGAGAAACCTATTAAATTCTTTATTATTCCAAATAAGAATTGGTTCAGGGTGCTTAATTAACTGGTGCCATTTTGCAGTGTGTCAGGTTCCTATGAAGTTCTCTGTTCTTTTTCTCTTATTTCTCCTGTTTCTGACCTCATACAAGGTACAGTCTGTCACTTTCTGTGATGGTGACCTATACCTCTGCAAAACTTTCAGTTAAGCTCCAAGTACACCATTTCACCTTGGTGACTCCTTTAACTGCCCATTGCCATATAGTTTATGTAGAATGTTTGTTTTCTTTCTTTACCACGTCTGACTTAATGTGGGCACAAGATGGCGCTAAAGATGCATTTGTAAATAATGGTTATGATTTAGGAGGGAAAAAACTGAAAGGAGTCTCTTTCAGTTTTTATTTTTATTGCATTACAGTACTAATGTTGTTTTTTTATATAGACTGTGCAGAATAGAATCAGTGTGACAGCAATTACAGCCTACAGCAGTTAAAAGTCAAATATTTTTACCTCAGGTGTTGTGTTATACAGTATCAATATGTAAAGGATGTGAGGTGACAGGGATGTGTGACGTGTACACATTCCATTTCAGTTTCTCTCTGTCTCTTACTTTACTGTCTGTGCTTGCTGTCTCTGTGTGGTGACGGTCTGTGTCTGTGCCTGCTGTCTCTGTGTGGTGACGGTCTGTGCCTGCTGTCTCTGTGTGGTGACGGTCTGTGCCTGCTGTCTCTGTGTGGTGACGGTCTGTGCCTGCTGTCTCTGTGTGGTGACGGTCAGTGTCTGTGCTCACAGGCTCTATGCGCTGCCTATCTGCTTATCTGTTTGTCTGCATCTCTGCTTTCTGTCTGTCCATCTGTTTGTCTGGGCCTGCTGTCTCATGCACCATCTGTCTGTCTGTCTGCTTTTCAGCTGGACCACTACCCTCCAGTCATCTATTCCCTACCAGATGCCTCGGACACTCAGTTCAACCTCATCAAGACTCTCTTCCTGGGAAAAGTTTTTGGTAAATTTTATTAAAATTACCATTGACAAGGTAACCAGTGGTATACTGATGTCGTGATGCTGTATTCCGTTTGATTAATCAATGCACTTCACATCACGTGTCCTGCACGTTTTGTCCCTTAGGTTAACTGACAACTTAATCCCTGGGATTTAAGCAGACTTTGGTTTTACTGTCCTCGTCTCTCTGATGTCACTATCTCTGCTGTTCTCTTTCAGTTTTCCCATCAGATCAGGAATTTTTCAGTAGGCTAGATGTACTGATTACCAGATAGTCAAGACAGTGTTTTTATTTTTACAGTCCTTTTTATAAGAAGTGATAGAAGCTTCACCGATCAACAGTATTATGAAATGTATAGATAAGTTTGTTTTTTTTTTGTAGATCTCATATTTATAATAAGCTTTGCTGCTGGAATGACTGCCTGATGCTGAGCAAGTCTCAGGCTTGTCTTTCCTGCTTTAAATAGTCGCTGTAACCCTATCATTATAATAGCTGCTGTGCAATGGTGTTCAAATTCAAGACAGAATTCCGAGCGTTTAATTGGCAGTGTGAGATTTCAGCATGGGCTCTGTGAGGCAGCTGCTTGCCCAGGGCTCATCGATTGTGACTGGGTTTCAGGGAGCTCAAGGTCAGCTATTTATCTGGCACCCCAAGAGCAGTTTTGGGGGTTAAGGGCCTCGCTCAAGAGCCCCACAATGATATGGTCATTCTGCTGGCCATGGGATTACAATCAGCATCCTTCTAGACACAGAGCCACACACTACTCTTTTAAGGTTATTTGTACCAAGGTAAGCTCCAACCACCAATGTTTTGGTTAAAACCTCAATGTGCTGACCAGTTGTGCTATAGAGACAATATCATGTAAGTGAGGTCACAGGTGTGTGAGTCTGGTGCCTTAATGCTGTTGTACACCCTGCCTGTGTATGGAATGAAGAGGTGCATTTTAATTAGCAAGCCTGATTGTGTCTGTGGCCAACACAAGGCGTTCTTGGCATGTCGGATCAAAAGTAATCCGTTTTGCACACTAGGGGGAGCCAAAGAGCCAAAGACAAACAGCTGAACGTGAAGCTGATAAGTGTAAATATCTTTCAGATAATTTTATTTGTAAACATTGGTATGAAATGCTTTGTATTTTACTTTTTTAACTAACCTTTTTTTTTTTTATCTATTTAAGCAGCTGTATACATGTAAAACTACAGTGTTTGAGGTTAAGAATTTTACCAAGGTGGACGAAAGCAGAACTCTCCTTTCTGGGACCTGATCCAGCATCTGTCAGGACACTGCCCTGTGTCTTTAATCGTGCTCCCTGCTGGTCATGAATACCGTAGAGCAGTATACAGTCTAACATAACTGTTCATCTTCAGTCATGTTTCCAGATCTGCACCAGTCCAGGGTCTAATAGACCAGGTACCCGTACACATCTGAGGTTTGTGCTGCAGCAGCACTTGCACTGATCTGGGGTCTGTACTGTGAGCCATGCAATTTGATTGTGCATGTTTACCTGCCTCGGTATCCCGATTGAACCTCTTTCCATCAATCTGACCTGCCGTCACTGGCAGCTTCTCATATCCTCTTACTCTGTCAGGCTGAGCTTTGCTCTGTAAAGTGCCTTTACATTATACGGCTCACTAACCAGGCAAATGGGCATTTTGCCTATGAAAGAAACCGCGTGCAGGTCTGTGGTGGAGGTCATGCCAGTGAGGTTTATGAGGAAGTTTGGTATGTCTCGTAGGGAAACATGTAGCTTCTAGCAATAATATCGAACGTGCTTTCTCAGCAGAACTCTGTCTGGTCTCAAGTCCCGCTTACGTGCCTTATTAAACATTCATGTTGACAAGCGATGGGGACAGGCAGCAAGGCAGCCCCCATGGTTTCCACCTCTCTGAAGGACATCAGAACTGGCCTCTGCAGGGTGAGGTCATTTGGCTCCATCTTGACTCAACTTGGGTCCCCCTCAAGTTTTTGTTTGCCCAGATCCTGAACCTTTTATCTTGATAGAGGTGTGGCATAAATGACACAATATGAACTTCAAAAACAAAAAGAACGTTGGCAGCCATACGATTATTATTATTCAAGACATTTAGGACTTGCTCAAAGCTGGTTTGTAAATCAGAAGTTTGCATTCAGATTGATAAAATGCTAGTGAATCTTTTACTTAGTCTGACATTTCCGAACACAGTTATGATGTGTTTTTAGTAAACGACTTGCTAATACATGAATGCTTTACCTAATGGCATTACGTATGTAGATAATGCCTTGACATTAACAAATAGTTTGTAAATGTTTCATAATACCACTTAAACATGGAATGAAATGGCTGTCTAATTAAATGAATATTCTGTTGGACTGAGAAGGAGTGGGGTTCATGTCGAACTTGGGACAGGGGCTCGTCTGTGTGGGTTCAGGTTCCTATTGAGTCATGCACTCTGATCTGCTATCAGGACATCATCTGCAACAGTGAACTGCTCCATTGTCAGATATCCGGTAATAAGTTAGCATTAAGCGGTCAAAAACTGAAGTGCATTAGTGTATAAATTTTATCCCATTAATTAAACTGCAGTGCACTGGTGTATAAACTGTATGCCTTTATTAAACTGCAATGCACTGGTGTATAAACATAATCCCCTTTATTCAACTGCAGTGCACTGGGGTATAAACTTTATCCCATTAAATAAACTGCAGTGCACTGGGGTATAAACTTTATCCCGTTAATTAAACTGCAGTGCACTGGTGTACGAACTTTATACCGTTAATTAAACTGCAGTGCACCATTGTACGAACTTTATCCCGTTAATTAAACTGCAGTGCACCATTGTACGAACTTTATCCCGTTAATTAAACTGCAGTGCACCATTGTACGAACTTTATACCGTTAATTAAACTGCAGTGCACTGGTGTACGAACTTTATACTGTTAATTAAACTGCAGTGCACTGGTGTACGAACTTTATACCGTTAATTAAACTGCAGTGCACTGGTGTACGAACTTTATCCCCCTTTATTAAACTGCTGTACTGGTAGTGATGGATGGATGGACGAACGGACAGCTAAAAGCATAATGAAATTATTCACGTAGGTGACTTTGAACAAACACGTCTGATTGTCATCGTGTTAACTAACTGACAGCAGAGGCCACAGTGCCTGTTTGGAGGCTGTGGTGAGATGATGGTCACCCTTCATCAAGCGCTGTCTCTGCTCTTCTCCTATGGTGACCACCCTATCACCTGACTCGGTCGGCTATTCTGGTAAGGGGCCAGGATTAAACTAAAGGCTATTCAACGCTCTAAATAATTTCCATTCAATGGAATCTTTGTCAGTTTTACATTGTGAGTGACCTCCCATGAGTGAAACTATTGTGTCATGTTCTCATTTTTGTTTTCTTTGATTTAATTGAAAGTAATTCCCCTCCACAACTCATATAAGTTTTAAGTGCAACACCGAAGGTTTGTCCTTCTCATGTCAGAGGTTTATGTCAAATGGGATGACTGTAAACTGCAAACAACCTTGATGACAGTTAGTCAGTGACACACAGCCTCTGTGTTCTCCAGCAGAAAAGCCTTGAATGAAATAGTTCTTGAATTTCAAAAATGCAGAATCATCTAAAGCTCTGCATGTTGATCAATAAGGAATCATTTGGCGGAGCCTCTTTTATACACGCGGTGTATGTGTAGGGAAAGCGTGGCTCTGATTGATGGGATTGCAGTAAATTTTTAGCTGTAAGAAAATGCCGCTGTCCCTGCACTTAACTCTGAGCCATGTAGCTCTCACATCAAGCCTGACGAGAGGACGAGAGCTCATTAACGACCAGATTATCAGACATGTCAAACAGTCTCATTAAAGACAAAAGTCTCTTCTACCCTGCATGGTCATAAATATTCAGAGAACCCCAAAGCACTTTAAACAGCCACTCGCATTCTGGCATTCCCACCCCACAAGAATAAACGCAGTCAGGGGTCACACTTCCAGCAGTCTTCGGCACAATGCTTTCTATCGATCGGGGAGCTTAGATGTCTTGCTGCAGAGACAGTCTGCACAGGAAGGAAGGGCTTTGCTGGATGCATTACGGATATGGATACTACTGTGATCGGGTCACTTTCTCATGTCGTGGATCGCTGGGACATGTGTCATGCTTCAGCTGCTCCCATTGATAATGGTCACTTTTAGCTCATGCTCCCATGACAATCGATGGAAATCAATAATTCACTGGATGCATGAGAGCACACACATTGCAGATGGAGCTGTGAAATTCTGTTTCCCAACCTCAGAGATGGGAGGACTGTCCCGAATTGAAGTTCTCAATCAGTACCTTAACATTTGAAATGAATGCATTATTTCGGTTTGTCCAGTTTTGTTATTTATGCATTGGCGTTGTATCGTGACTGTATCTTAGCTGATGTGCATGACTGACTCTGCTATTGATGGCAAGTCTGCAATATTTTGTGCTGCAGGATCCTTAGTAAGGCTACTCAGGTCTCGGACGATAGTCAGTGAAATGTCAAATGCCCTTTATATTTCCTGTGCATTTGTACTAGGCATTGTGGGGAAAGGATAATCCATCCATTACAGATAATTGCTTATACCATGCTGGGTAACGGTGGCCTTGGAGCCTGTCCCAGGTAGGGGTGCACAGTCACACTCCTCCAATTTAGAGACACCGGCCCATTAGAAGCACAGCTGCAACGTGAAGGTAAACCCACCCAACCACTTGGACAGCCATAAAACTCCACACACACAGCCAAGAAAGGAGAAATGTGAAGATATAGTGCCTCACTGAATAGGAATTAGTAAGTATACTAATTAATGTGAAAACCAAAATTTGTCTCTTAGCTTAGTGGTCTTATAGTATTAACATCTTCTAACACAGCAGGAACGTTGGATGAACGTTAATGGTGTTCAGAGGCGGGATAAGAAAGCTGTGTCACCACCATGGCTTGTTTTGCTTTTTGAGATCTCATACTGGGTGTGGTGGTGTCAGAAGATCTGATTGGCTGCCAGCAGAATATGCTTTTATTGATTCTGACAGGCTGTCATCCTGCCCGTGCATCCAGTTAGTCACGGCTTCAACACATATCTTTGAAGGTGAGGAAGGCTTTGAAGCGAGCACTGTGATGGCAGACCTCGGGTGGAGGTGGGGAGTTTCATCCGGATCAGCTATCTGGTTTCACCGGCAGCCTCGCACGTGAATCGCTTCGCCTGGATTAACTAGGAGAGTGAGAGAAAAAGCCAGCGTTGCTTCCTGAACTGGGAACGCTGTGACCTGCTTGCAGTTATGGTGCTGGGTCATGGTACTCAGTTATGGTGCTCCATTATGGTATTCGGTTATGGTACTGGGTTGTTGTACTTGGTTATGCTGCTTGGTTATATTACTCTCTATGGTGCTGGGTTAAGGTGCTCCATTACGGTATTGGTACTCGGTTGTGGTGCTGGGTTATGGTGCTGGGAAATGGTGCTGACTGGGGTGAAAAGATGTTTTTTCAATCCCAGCTTGATGATCCTTCCTCTGTGGAAGCACAACATTAAATTTCAGCCCTTTTGTAAAACTCTTCCCTATCCTCTCCTGGTGGCAATGGAGGATGGGTCTCATGACCTGGCAGCCATTTCAGCTGAGAGCGATAAACACTGTGTAACACCCCCACCCACTGAGCCACGGCCGTTAGGGAACAACGTGTCAAAGGAGGATGCGTTCACGGTTCCTCCCACAGCCCTAAGGGCAGTGATCCAATGGCAGTTGTGGAGGTAGAACCTCTGACTCATCAGAGCCCCTGGACCACGCCAGGTGATGTGGCATGAGCCGGCCGGCATCCTCCAGGAGCCCTTGCCACAGATGGCTACTGCGACACGGCAAGGGTAGGAACCCGGGGTCCCTGTGCGGAAGCCGTCCATTTTCTGCTGATTTCACCCTTCTGTTTTCTAACACGAACAGGCCATCTGCTGTTTATGCAGACTAAAGGCAAAGCAGAGCCAGAAGCGTGAGTCACGACAGAGAATTAGCGCTTTGGGCCATAACTGGACACGTCTGGTTCAGCCCGCTTCCCTGCCATCCAGACGAACAGCCTCGTAATGGTGTCCAGCGATCCCGAAAAATTTGTCAAGCTCTGCTCAGAATACACAACGGAATGTGAATGCAGGCGGCAGCATAGATCAAAACTTGGGTGAAGTCTGTTTCTCAGGACAAGAACCTTCTGGAAATGAGCTGCTACAGCTCACAGAGATGATTGATGGCAAACCGTATTTTCATATATAATACGACCTTCAAGGAGCCAAAAATAGTGTGTGGAAATAGAATGGGTGGACAGATTGATGTATATTTTATTGTATATACAGCATATATATCGTGTGTGTGTGTGTGTGTGTGT
>JAACJT020022683.1:0-18421 GCA_009936485.2 Gymnarchus niloticus | reverse complement strand
GTGTGTGTGTGTGTGTGTGTGTAATATTCTCTACAGACTTGCCCCAAATCAAATCTGTCTTGCTGCTGAATTCATTCTGAGCAGCACCTTCTCTGCCCTCAGTCTTAAGTCAACATGTGAGACATTTCATTTATGACTTCTAGTAGAGAGCAGTTATACTACAGGCCACATCTTATACAAACATTTAATAAACCTTCATTAATTTAATAGCATTTCTCACGTGGTAGCTCCCGTAAAAAAAAAAAAAAGTGTGAGGGGAAACATCCATGGATAACCTCACCTTGAAACGTTTGTTATTGATGCCCAGTTCAGTTATGGAAACCAGTTTGATTGGGTGAATGATGTCCAGGTGAACCAATCCAGAGCTGCCGTCTCTGTCCCAGGTGCTCTCTCCCTCGACCTGATATTAATTTTCATCCATCAGCTGGCCCAGAGTGACGAACAGGGGATACTGAATGCAAATGAAGACTCTGTTTAGAGACATAGAACATCTGGGACATGTACATCTCTGATAGTTTTCAGCAGCACAGGCTGACATTTGTTTGTGTTTGATGTCCTCATTTAACATAAATTCCTGACACAAAAACAAGTCATTTTGACAGGTACAGAAGTATTCACAACATTTCAAGCTAATGACGCTCGTGGTGAATTGACAGTGACTTTTTTGAGCCCCTGATCATTTGTGTTAGATATTTGAGTGCTTTTTTGCTACTGTGCCATTCCCACATTCTGTGGTAAACATGGCTTCAGAAATGAGAGCAGCCCCGATCTCAGCAACGTCTCTGCTACATTTGTTATTCTTCATTCTGCCACCTCACCACCCCTGGCTGCTTCCCGTAAGCCTCCGTAAATCCGCACCCCCCTCTAAAGTGGTGCGTTCCCAATCCCAATCCGGAGCCAGGCTCCGGGTTTTCCCACGATCGGCTATGAATGGGAGCTGAGCAAGCCGGAGAGACCGTGCTGTATTCAGAGCCTAGGAGTCGGTTGGGCAGCCAGTCCTTAAAGAGGTAGCGACCCAAAGGAGCACAGTGCCGAGCCCCAGCGACTTTCCGCAGCCCTCCAGGGAGACCCGCGCTGACCTCAGCTGCCTCACCAGGCAGACAGGTACCCCGCCGGCCCTCGGCTATCAGGCCCGCCATCGTATGGCACTAATCGGGCATTCCTTCTCCTCTGTGTGTGTCTCTGCCGCAGCATCGTGCCGTCCTCTCCGGTGCCTGCGTTTTGTCAACAGATCCTCTCACACACTCGCACACACACACACACACACGCGCCTCATGGGCTCAGCGACATTTCTTTGTTTATCTTTGCCCGCGTGTGGGTCGCTGGGGGTCCTGTGGATGCTGTAAGGTTGCAGGTGTAGGACACTACGTGGACAGCAATCTGGCCACACTTCAGCAGATGGGGGCCTCTCAACAGGCTTCCACAGAAAGCGAGAGTCTGTGGCACCTCTCACACTCCTGTAACGTGTCTTTGATCATACATGTTTAATTGTCTTTGTTACCTGCATGTCTGACAGTAGTGACTCTGTGCGAAGATTTCCCAGAATTTTTATTTTTTTTATGCTGAGTAACAACTTATGGAAGACCTCTTAAGACCCAAGTTGACCCGAATGAGAGTGCTGATACTGGTTCTGTTGCCTTAGGGTCATTTTCATCAGACCCTGTTCCTATTCTTCTACTTTTCAGCCTGTCTAGAGGAATGTCAAGTGTTCCTCTGGACTGTTACCATGGCAATCCAGTTGCCCCTTTTCTTTGCCTCCCCCCCAAGCTGTTGCTGTCCTCCCAGGCTCCTGATTCCCTTGTGTGTACAGAGAATTAACAGAATTAATTATTCATCAGAGAGTGGGGGACTATTTATACTGACACATTGGCTCATTGTCATGCTTTGAAAGGGTTTGTTTTGTGTGTATGAAACGTGTTTCCTTGTTTCATAGTTACCCCACAGCAGCTGTTGTCTTTGTTGTTCTGTTTGTCTCAGGTGTTGAAACATCTGGGTGTTGTCAAGGCTTCTGGTTAAAAGCTTTATACCTTCAAAGCTTCAGAAATGCTCTCAGTGAGAGGGAGGAGATGTGGGAGATGAGTATTATTCAGGTCCCATTGGCATACCTTAAACTGGACTCAGATATTCATGTCCTCAACTTTTGTATTTTAGCCTTAATGAGGCGTGACGCTATTTGTTCTTATTAAAGGCTGAGCAGTTTGCTCAGTGCTAAGATGGGGAAGGTGCAGATATCAAGGGCCAAGCCACAGGAAGCAGGCAAGGAACAAGGCAGACAGAGTCAGGTCTGTAGGCGGTCAGGGCGTCATGCAGAGCCCTCCTGCGACCCACATGTCAGCAGCGTCCAGAACCGCCCTTGGCAGGAACCACCAGAATTTCACAGAATTTCACAGATCTGCAGAGCTACACTTTGCCTCGTTAGCTTGAGTTTGCACTCCTGCCTGGAATGTTAATACCTCACTGTAATTTATGGAAAACCTGCACTTCTGTGAGATGCGAGAGAAGGTCCATGGAGAGCCCTGTGTACTTTTTAATCACGCCAGAAGAACGGACGAGGTTACGAGCTGGTCCTGGTGATCATAAGCTCATCATTAAATTATCTGGGGTGTTTCAGTGGGAGCGTAATGAAGATGTGTAATTGGGTATGAACTGACAGTTTAGGCACTTGCCCATGTGTGTGTTTGCATGCGCACGCACACACCGCCGTCCTCCAGTTGTCACAGCAGCGTGAAACGCCTACACAATAGTTTGCATGACTTGAATAGGAATGATGAATGATGCCTTGCCTTGAGCTCCAGCCAGCCGCGAGGCTTGGATGCTGCAATTACACTGTTTGGAGGTGAGATTTCTAGCAAACTGCATCCAAAGATTTCGCTAAGAATATCTGATTTGAATCAGCTGACGATGCTCTGAGCTGCAGGTCTGTGTTTGACTCAGATTAAGGACATAACCTCTGCGAAAGACGACCCTCCTTAACTGCTTTTGGGTAGCCATGGGTTTATCTTCACTGAGCATCCTCACGGCAGCAGGTGGATAACGCTTAACTGTGCAGCACCAAAATCTGGTGTCATGCCCCCTCCCTATGGACAGGGTACCACCTGCAGCAGCCACTGCAGCTGAGTCTGCCTGCAGTGAACCCCGGAGATCACCTTGGATCTTCAGGGTGTAAGTCAGCAATTCCGTTTAATCACCCTCCGGTGTCTGAAGCTGTACACTGAGCTCAAGAGCAATGAGTAGCATTTGTGCAGTCGCAGACATCCTGTACGTGTCTGCTGCATTTCCCATATATCCAGTTACCCTTTTACCCGCTGGCTAACTTTATATCGCAGACAATGTGTATAACCACACCATATACTTAGGGCTATAATGTAGCCTAAGCGTTAATGTTTTTTTTAATTGGGACAGAAATAACTTAAGGGAGGTTGCTGGTGGGACTGACTCATCGGAGCATATATCTACGCAGACTGAGAGCTGAAATTTTAGAGCATATTGACCGTGAGTGTTTACATTAATCAGAAAGATGGTAAAATGCTCTGAGTGCTTTGTCATCAGAATCGGGATTTCAGCTCGAGTCGGCTTCATCAGACTACTGGATCCCTGCTGGAAATGAGGTCTCCAGATGAGGGAGCATCACGCAGCTCTGCACAGCGAGGTGCGCAGACGAGGCCGTGTCCCACAGCTCAGTGCCCACACAGAGCGAGGGCCATATGGTTCATGCCACCTGTGTGCCAGGTCTCCAACTCAGGTCCGAATCCCAAGGCAACCTGGAACGAGAGAAGATGGCGGAAACCTAAACGTAAAATAACAGATCAAAAGCTGTAATCTTCAAAAAGCTAACCAGGTTGTCTTTGGCCGTATTTCATATCAGTGATTAATAGAGGCACCCAAATTCTGGTTATTTGATGGTAAACCAGTATTAAATCTAACGAGTTTGTTCTTTAATGAGTGACACTATCAGAAATGGTGCCATGTATATCCTGG
The DNA here is from genome assembly GCA_009936485.2 of Gymnarchus niloticus. Lineage (NCBI taxonomy): Eukaryota > Metazoa > Chordata > Actinopteri > Osteoglossiformes > Gymnarchidae > Gymnarchus > Gymnarchus niloticus. Next base: position 14,443 of record JAACJT020022683.1, on the reverse strand, counting down.
TTATCAGCTAATATGAGGTGTCTGTTAGGATCTTATAAATGATCATTTTCATGCATTGCAAATGGCACAATCATGACTCTGAAGCCTGTAGGGGGTCTGTGAGAACAAAACCAATCACCACCACTGGAGCATGATCCCTCAAACGGCTGGACCCTGACCAGTAATTGCTGGGTTCAGTGCTGCATAATGTCGCTGGCTCTCGCACCCTTCCAGGACTTCCATGATTACATGGCATCCATGTAAATAAAATACAAAGGCATCTGTCCAGCTTTCCTTCAAATCTTCTGCAGAGGGATCACAGAGATTTTGTTGAGATGGGAACTTGGGGAGCGTTAAAGCAGAACGTCATTTTCCTCTCAGCATGCAGAGAGCTCCTGTTTTCACCTTGTGAGTACGCTTCATTGCAGAGTAGCTTTGTTTAGGCTATGGAGTCTCTAAACAGTCTACTGGGTGTTTATTCCTGTTTTGCACTTGCGATCTGACCTTTCCTGATCGAACTGACACGTCCGTGTGCTCGAAGCTGCCGGCACAGTCAGCGGGCTGATTCCCATGTGCATTACTGGGAGAGCGGGGGGTCGGACGGCTCTGGGGACACGCCGGCTTTCCCAAGGCTCTTTGCGTGCTCGCAGTTCTGCCTCAGTGGGGAACCGCGTTTAAACCCCTGCACCAGCACTGAAGATGCCTGCAGTCTCCTGGAAGGCAAAGTGGGTTTTCTAGGACGAATACAATCAAGGAATGAAACATCAGTAACCGCCTCCATACATGTTTTCATGATGAATCTTCAGCACATGCATGGTCAGGCCGTTTGTATATTCATTTTTTTTTGCTTACTGAAAATTAAATTGTACCTAATTTCTCGGTTCACTTCATGTAATTTCAATTAGAAAAAAATGCTTCATATTGTCATGAAGATTAAATGGGACGCAGTGCAGATCTAAAGGAAACATATTCAGGTGTCTTTCTCATGTACATTTGATGCTTTGTTCATATTTAGTCTGTAGCCAGTTAGACGTGAATGAGTATTTTGCCATAGACTCGTTACTGATCTCCAGTATTCCTTAGCCATAGACTTAAGACCCTCCCCTCCTCCCTGCCTGTTGTTTGATTGGAAATTTGGCTGTAATTTCATCCTGTGAGTGGCCATTGTGGGCCATGTGAAAGCTGCTGATTGGCCAGTGAGCTTGGCAGTATCCTCCCCTGCATTATGGGAGTCGCAGCAAGCTATTCTCAGCTGAGATTTCCACAACATGGTCAGAAATCCATCTTTTCCTAACCATGAATTCTTCTGTTTGCTTACTTGCTTAATTTAGTCTTAATTAATTCAATGACTTTTTGACATTAAGAGTTATTAGTGGACTGTCCAGTCTGTAATGTGAATTTTGCAGGATTACCCTTTGCGATAATCCCCTTTGTCATAGGAGTCCTGTTCTGTCCTTCAGAGGTGTGAAAGTGTCATATTTCGGGCTGCTTTATTTATCTGAGTGAGGTGTCATCGCTCTCCACCTCTCTCCCACATTTCCAGAAACAGGCCAGATTGACCCGGTCCTGATTGAGAAGTACAACACTCCGGGTTTTGTGGGCTGCCTGTCACGTCTGCAGTTCAACGGCGTTGTCCCTCTGAAGGCCGCGCTGAGGTCACGCGTCTCCGCACCTCTTTCTGTCCAAGGGAAACTGGTGGAGTCCAACTGCGGGGCCACCCCCCTCACCATCTCCCCGATGTCAGCCGCCACGGACCCCTGGCACCTGGACTCAGGTAGGGATGACGCCACCTACATTCACCGTCGTGAACTTTACTGACGGGCTGTTCAAATTGTCTGCCTTCCGGTCTACACGGATCCATGCTGATAGATGTATGGAAACACCGTTTTCTTTGTATCACCAGTCAGGACGTTTTGTGATGGTCTGTGGAGATTTCTCTTCGATCCTGGCAAACCTGAACGTTTAACTTGGGTGCAGGAGTGGGGTAGCGAAGGTTTTGCGAGAAGAGAAACACTGGATATCGATGGAGATATAAAAAAAAAATATGGCTTAAGGAAAATCAAAAACCTTTTTTAGTGCTGCAGCAACATAAGAGAAGAATGCCATGGGGGTAAGTGCATCTGTGATGCAGTTGGAGTTGGGCAGGCTGGGGGACGGAGGTCTGTCACTCTGCTTCTAGAAGAACAGCAAGCGATGGAGGTGAGAAAGAGGCCCAGAGTCACCATGACTCTCCAGAGTCCTTGGTGGAGTTTGGTCATCCTCCCCATATTGTGCTTAAAAGAGCAATAAAAAATAAGAACATGCAGGACAGTTTCATAAGGAGTGACAGATTCATCATATTTGAAGTGCAGTATATATAAAACATCCATATGTTGGGCTCGAAACATCATTAGTGATTGATGACCTAATTAATGTGGTCCATGTCGCAATTTCACTGTGCAGTTAGGTGCTTCAGATGGCTCGTCCACACGTCGTCGTGCCTACCAGTCGTACTCCCCTACGGCTGCTTCTTTGTGATGGATGTTTTCCCACGTAAATCTAGGCCGTCTTATTGCATTACTATTTGACATAAATCGCTTGTGTTTTAGCATTTAAATGTGCTATTTATTTTCAGTGAATTACCCAGCAATCACCACCTGCGTGTGGCGTGTCTGTGAATCACCCGTGATTTTCTGGAATGTACGCGGAGGATATTTCTGCCCCGAATGCACAATTTAGGTCCGAGAAGAGCTTCTTTTCCCCTTGAAAGGCTTTGCCTTCGTGGGCCTCGTGCTGGACACCACTAGATTTGATCTAATAATGTTTAGACTGTGGCATGCTGGCTCTTGCCTGTGATACAGCAGGGAGGCTATTGGGTTTAGTAGACAGCTCATTAATCCCACACTTCCCGAAACATGGCGCAGCTACTGCCTGGAACTGGGAGAAATAAAGCCGCTCTGTTCCAAACAGAGAGCGTCATTTTTCATTTGGGGGGGTTTGTGTCGGAGGGAGCTCTCAGAATACTCAGTGGATCTGTCATCCCTGAGTTTTAGGTTCACTTTTGATCTGGAGGCCAAATATTTATCGGTTAATGCTGTAAAATTTCTCACAGTTCTGAGTGTGGCGGGCTTCTCTTTCCGGTGCTTTCCATACGGATGTTGAAGGACGTATGGATTGAGAGGCTGATGTAAATGACAGGTGCAGACCAGCTTGGAGCATCCAAGGGGATTCTTTAGGCTGCAGCTGGGGGGGTGGGGGGGGGCAGGTCTTATGGGATGGACAGCCTGTGGGGGGGAGAATTAGAGGAGGAGAAGCAGCTAACTGTGGCCACAGCAGGGTGACGGTTACAGCAGTTAAAGAACTGGGGGAGGCAACATTTGTAATGGTTTTAGGCTGGATGATGCTCAGGCCCCACAGAGTGCAGGGCCTTCCCCTTCGAGGCACTCTCTAAGACCGTGCAGCCAAATCCTGTAAACAGCATGTGTCAGTCTGCTCCTGGAGCTCCTACGCTTAATCAGCCCCCTGTCTGATCGACATCTGCTCCTGTGTCCATCGGCTCGATTCTCTGGACTGCACAGAGTCGATGGTGGAGGCCAGGAAGCCGTCGCACCGTCCCCACCTCCATTCTTCCGTTTCACCAAAGGCAGTTCCATTCTTCCATCCCATTGTGAGCCGGATGAGTTCAGCCAAAGACGATTTACCGCCGACCGTGATAGAGATGCAAAATCAAACTCTGATTAACGTGCTGCGGGATGGTCTTATTGAAATACATGACACGGAGGCCAATGGGTGCCCTGTGCTTACCGTCTCCAGGGTAACTGTCCTCTCATACCTGAATTGCGTCAGACAGATGGGCACAGGATGGCTGAGGAATGGAAAAACATAGAAAAGACGACGTTGGAAAAATTAGATGATAGGTGCCAGCAAGCATTTGTGATTTGGGTCAATCTCCTGGCACTTAGGTTTGAAACCTTTAACTAGGGTGTGTCTGATGTGTTCTGCCTGTGGTCAAGGGCCAATGGGCCGGATCTAGCCACCAGCTGTGGTCTTGATCTTTGCCTTCATGTAGCAGGCGCTGGTGATAATCTTTAGCCTCTGTAACTTCCACTCTCTCATTCGGCGATTTGCCCTTTAGCCTCTAGCCATGTTCTTCCCACCTACAGCCGTTGCATCTAACTGAGCGAAGTCGTTCTGTGATGTTGTTTGGAAAGCTTGCCTGGCTGTCCAGTTATCCTACTCTCCAGAAACATTAGGAAGAGCACCTCTCCTCTCCGAAACAGAGTGCATCCTGCTAGGTATCATCGTTCACTAATTTGACGTGGCTCCTTTAAGTGTTTTCTTAATTGTTTAATATCTTTTGTTATCCCAAATCACAGGGCATCTTCAACTGACACAAAGGGCTGAGAAAATCATATTCTGTACCTTTAATTGCTGCGGTCCCTGAGTTAGACTGTGAGTAGTCCCATTAGGGTTGTGCCAAATCCCATTTCTGGAGAAGATGGCAGCTGTGTCACTGAAGACCCACAACAGAACAGGGACACGTAGCATCGTTTGCTGGCTAATTAACCAGCTCCTTGCGAGAACACAGACCTTGTATGTGTCTGCTTTACCGTCAGCACACCGTTCCTGACAGAGCATAAGCGTGTTTCTTTGTCTGACAGCCGGTGCTGACTTCCCGTTCAATGAGGAGAGAGTCATACCAGATGGTGTGAACAGGAACTCAGCCATTATTGGAGGTAAGTCACGGGTTCGAGGTTGCTCTAATTGAACTTGCATTGACTTACAAAGACAATCTGTAGCTGAATACATTCATAGACTGTAGCATTGTAAGACAATTTGAATAGAAATGTCTGCCCTTTGCATGGGTTTGTCATGGAAAAGCTACACCCGGCTCAATACTTCTCAGTGTACGAACTGTGGTAGTTATCAGGGTGGCTGCCTCCTTACAGGATGACTGGAATATGTCAGCATATCAGTGATGGCAGAGAGGCGGAGTGTCAGTGAGCAACTGTGTGGTTTACTCTTTCTGGGCTCACAAGAGACTAATTCATGAACCATGTGTGTTTTGTTCCACGTTAGTTCTGCTTGTAGTGTTGCCTTAGTATTGAGTTGATCACCCACATGTGACAAACAGGATGTTTATAGATAATGATGGGAAATCACCAGCATTGATTGGTAGTTTTGGATACTCCCACCCACCATGGGTTTTGAAGCCTCGTTTGTCCCATCACTATCTATTGATATTAGCTGGATTTTATTGATATTCATACTGAAGCAGTTTGCACCTTCCCCCTTCATGCAGGCATCATCGCCGTGGTGATTTTCACCATCCTCTGCACACTGGTGTTCCTGATCCGCCACATGTTCCGCCACAAGGGCACCTACCACACCAATGAGGCCAAGGGGGCGGAGTCGGCCGACAACGCGGACGCTGCCATCATCGTCAACGACCCCAACTTCACCGAGACCATTGACGAGAGCAAGAAGGAGTGGTTCATCTAGATGGGATGCTTTTGGAGGGAGTGCTGGGAGGCAGACGCGGGGGGGAGGGGGGCGGCGGCACATTAACCCCCACGATTTTCCAAAATCGGGTCAAGCGAGAACTGAGCAATGAGGAGATGTCCCAGTGGAGGAAGTGTGTAGAGTGACTGGTGTGTCCATACCGTATTTGTATTGTGTTTGGAGCTTGAGTACTTGAGTACCTGTGAGTACTTCAGCCACATTTCATGCAGAAGCGTCATTCCTGTTACTTTCTGCAGCACTGACCCACCCTTGTGGCCACATCGCAAGGCCACAGTACCGTCTCAGATTCCAAACCAATTCCACACATAACCATGTATGCCAAATTCCCTGTGTAAATAATCTTGCAGTACAGTATAACACCTGAGGTTTACGTTGACATTAGATTGTATCTACAGTACATGGGTACTACAGGCAGTGCTTTGAAAAGGATTTTTCTTTTGGACTTTGGGTTACTACTGATTTATTTTATTTTTTTTTTGCTGTTGCCATATATTTCTGTCCAAATTATATGTTCATTTTCTGTATTTCAAGGCTCTATGAGAGGTTGAAACATGCTGAGTTTGTGCTCTTCTTCTTAGTAAACTGGAATGTTCTGGAAGCGGGCCTACCGTGAGTCTGTTCTGGTGGAGGGGACACCGCACAGCCAGCGCGGGAAATGTAAAGGCATTGTGAAGTCACAGTGAGGCCCCAGTCCAAGGTGCCTCCAGAATCGAGCCGCTTAGCTTCCTGTAGGGTGAGACCGGTGTGTGCACAGCATCCCAATGCAAGGGTGGGTTAGGCGTGACTTTGTGACAGCTGTCTAACATGGTCTCAGCTGACGTTGCTTCTTATTCAACCACGCATGGCTTAAACTTAAAGTCGCCCCCCAGGTCAGAAGGGTTCCTGGAAGGACCCTTCCACATAATGTTCTCATTCTCATTTCCATATATTGACAGATATACATTGATGATTTTCTAAAAGACTCATCCAAGACCAGGTTGTGTCATTATGTAACTTCTGGTCCTACTGGTTTCAGTCCAGTACCCAACTTCCCCACTTCTCAGTCTGTGCACCTGTATCCAACATGGAGCCCTATCTTTATGTTCTTGCCCTCCAGTTACTGACAGTTTGGGTACCATTAGCTTGGGAGCCACGGTGATCTTCGTGAAGGTTTTGAGCCACTATTGGTAGGAGAGGACACCATTCCCATACAAGAATTCGTCAACAATCTGCCAGTTTTTGTGGGGGGGTTGCCCATCCACAATCATCAAGAGCAATGAAGACAGCCGTCATGAACATCAGCTTGGTGGAGCTAGTGGAGCAAAATGCCTCTGCTTTTTAGAACCACACCATAGCAGTGCCCTTAACTGTGAGAAACCGTCGCAAATTATTCAAAATAATTTTTTTCTATATGTTTCACTCATAAGTGGTATGGTGACTTGTTGAGTAGCACTGTAGCTCCACACCTCCAGGTTTAAGGGATTAAATTCCACCTCAACTCCATGTGTGGAGCTTGCATGTCCTTCCCATGTCACACAGGATTCTTCTAAATACTGTGGTTGCCTTCCACAGTCTAAAGACATGCAGTTAGTCTATTTGGCATCTTTAAATTGCCCCAAGTGTGTGTGATTGTGTCTGTCCTGTGACAGACAGAGAGACTCTCTATGGTGTTCGCTGCCTGGGAAAGACAGCAGGCAGCCTGCGGGTGGGAGGATGGATGGATGGATGGATGGATGGATGGATGGATGGATGGATGGATGGATGGAGGGCTGCCCATTATGAAAGTTAGCAAGGGACAATTTTTCCAGCTCTGTGACCTTCGTGGACTGAGCAGAAAGCCTGGGGGTGAGCAGTGTTTGAAGGTGGTCTCCAATACGAGGTGAGCAGCGCCTGGCTGGGGATATGACTGCGCTGCAAGAACAGAACCTGAGTGTCGAGAGAACCTGGTCTTATTAGCAGCTCACTGAGTGACAAGGCAGCAGTGGTTCTGACTACGAAAGTCAGAACTGTGGAACCTTCAGGAATACTGTGGCTATTTGGCATAATGTAAACATGCATTAAGTCTAGTGCTGACAAATACTGATGAACAATATGGTATTATACTAAAATCGGAAATGCTCATTTTTGACTTCAGGCATTTTTACAGACACCTTTAACTGACTATTCTTTGTTATTGCTACCTGGTATCCATTTGAACATTAAAACTCTTAAAGTTGTCTTCTTAACAAATAAATGAGACTAAGGTTATTAAAAACCACCTACATTCATAAAATCTATTCATGTGTTGTGTATTGTGTTACTATGCTCATTGTCTCTTCCTGCAATCCAGTGACAAATAACTGGTATATCAAGACAAATGTTCATCATTCTTATGACCCTCAAATGTAATGAGTTTGACACCATGCAGCAGAAGAAAATTCCAGAATTTTGAATGCAAATCTATTAGTGTGTTTTTGATGCCACACTTAAACCAAGGTGATTACGTTCACATTCTCTTTAAAGTGACTTTCTGACACCTTATACTGAAAATGGTTGAGTATAAATTTTATTATTTTGAAAGGGTAGACACCGGCAGACATTTATATTTCTTTATTTAGCAGACTATGATTTGTGGTGTCCGAAGTAACGTACGGCAAGCCAGATCTGTCATAAGGACAAAACAGGGAGCTACCTGACTAGATGCATTACCAGATGTCCAGGTCAGGTCTGTTTTGGAAATGGTCTATCCAGAGACTCTGAGGGATGCAAACTGCAATGTGACCGAATTCCATGTAAACAATGAGGCCAATTCCTTCAAAAGCTTCAGCCATCAGGGCACAGACACTAATGATCAGTGCAGTTTGAGCTACAGTCATAAGTACGTCCGCATATTCCAAGATTCCTATCTTCTTCAAGACTTTTAGCAGGCGGCGTCTAGTAGAGTCCAACATCTAGTAGTCTAGTAGATGTGAAAACTGATCAAAGCTAGAAACAGTCCTACCACTAACTAGTGATCACATCTAGGTATCTAATAAGTAAGGACTGGGAGGGGGGCTTAATTTTCGTTGCTCCAGGTAAAGTCCCCTATGAAAATGTTTGCCTCCGACTTTGGGGGGTGGTTCCCCCTGCATTAATATACCATTTACAAACACCGTTTAAGTATTTAAATGATCTATATGAATGTGCTGTAGTTTTATCGAGGGTATTTTAGAAATCGGCAATCCCCATTTGTGTTCCCCATGAATAAGTCAAGGAAGATGTTTTGAAGTGGAAACTGGCGTAGAGGTGCTGGTGCATGAAGAAGTTTGCTTACATGGTCTAAAAACGTGTAACAGGCATATTTGTTCATGTAACATACATGTACTGTACACTGTTACCCCTGCAAAATCTCACCACCTTCTTCTCCTTCTTGGTTTTGCATTTTAAAAAGTTTTGCCCACCTTTTATGTGTCAGTCAAGAATGAAATTTCTTTGCTAAAAATGACAGAATTCTCCTTACAGATTTGCCTGGGTGTGACATTCTCCCAGAGGACGATGTGTTGAGACGGCGTTCCCATTTTACTGTTTTTTTACACCGGTGAAAAGCATGACATATGAGCCAATTCTGCAACAAATGCCTTTCTTTGCATAATTCCTGTGCTTTTCTGTAAATTACATCCAAACATATACATTTAGCTCAATACATACTGTACTGTACAGAAGTTATAGGCAGTCAAAACGTGCTGATCTGGGCAGTGAGTGGATATTTACTCAGGAAAAAAAAAAACACAATTTAACATTAGAATATAGACAAATTAACAGTAACACAGAAAGAAGTGAAATGAATTCTTCTGTTGACAAAAATATTGCTGATATCTGGTTGCATGGTTCGAACAACATAACTCTGGTTCCCAAACCTCCTGGAAATCACCCCAGCCATTCCGTGTATTTTTAATTTTCACCGCCAGCTCACTTGTGAACTTAAGGAGCTAACTGACTTTATGAGGTATTGATTAGCCAAACAAGCTGTACTCATAGTTGAGCTTCACAAGATCACGGGTTTATTGGATGGTGACTGTAAATCCTGGGGTGACATCAAGAGGTGATTTAAACATAACCTTCGTTGGCTGCCTAAAACTTTTGCACAGTACCGTACATTAAAGTGTAAATATAATGAGAAACATGTGGACTTCTGCATTAATATGCATTCGAATTTTGGGTTTCCCATCAGGATAATAAATTCTGGGACATTTTGATGTACATTTTTAATTGGGTATGCATTGAACAGATCTACAGTTACTAACGAGTGATTCACGTCACTACAGTAGATTATCTATAATTTAATCTGTATATTTTTTATGATAGCTATTGCTTGTGTATCTTCATGGAAGCATGACTGCAGTACAAGAAACCGTACAAACCTAACTGTAGACTATTGTGGAGATATTATATATCAACATATACTCTAGGGGAGACTTTTAAAAGACTTTCTTAAGGTAGGGAAAAGGATGAAAATTCTGAGGAATTTCTACATAATGTTCTGTTGGCCTGTAGTTATCTAACGTACGTCACGGTCTTTTACTGTGTAAAACCTTCATGTAAAATAACATCAGGAAAGAGGGCAATGTTAATAGGGAATAATACTATAGAGGTTCTTAAAGAAAGAAACGACAGACTTTTTTTAGTTTGGGAGGCTAATCAATCAAGTTTTGTTGTAATACTAACCTTTAAAAGGGGATCGCTGTCTCTTTAAAAGATGACTGTCTTTGTAATTTATTTTTTTTAAAAGAGTTTACAAAGTATGTTAAGCCTTATTTGGAGTACTTAATGTGATTTGGTATAAAGTAACAGCATTAAAAAAAAGCCTTGCTAGGAACAAAGCGTCATTTGTTTCTGTTTACTTAATTCTGTGCACTATATGCAATTCCTAGCGACAGAAAAGAACAGAAATATTTAAACATTGTGTATATGATTGGGCTAATTAGGTAGAATAGAATAGAACTACCAAGCTCTTCTTGGTACTGAACAGGTAGCAAGTATGATGACATTCAAAATGCAACTCCCTACGAGTTGTTTCCAGAAAATAAATAAATAAATACTCACCATAATAGGAGGACAGTGGTTAGTAGCGGTGCCTCACACCGCTAGGGTTGGGGGTTTGAATCCCACCTCCACTTCATCTCTTTGGAGTTAGCGTGTTCTGCCTTGTGCTTTGCAGGTTTCTGATGAGTTCTCTGTTTCCTCATACAATACAAAGTCGTGTAGTGTAGGCTGATTGGTGTGTTTAAATTGCCCATAGTGTGTGAATGTTTGTGTGACTGTGCTCTTATCCAGGGTGTCCCCCAGATGCCTGGGATAGGCTCCAGGCAACCCTGCATAGGATAAAGCAGTTTATAAAATGGGTGAATAATAACTAAAGTAACATTGTTGTATACAGTAAATTTAATTAATATGAAATATATACAAACCCAAATCAGAAAAAGTTGGGACAGTATGGAAAATGCAAATAATAAAAAAAAAAGGCAGTGATTCTTAAATTTGCTTTGACTTTTGAATGGATGTATATTAACAAATGAAATGACATTGACCAGACAGAATATTCAATATCTTAGGTTCATACTGCCTGCAATGAAATAAAAGTCAATTTATGAATCACTGTGTTTTTTTTTTCCGATCTGCATTTCCTATACCGTCCCAATTTTTTCTGATTTGGGGTAATATATTTACATAAGAAATCTAAGGAGAGGAAGGTATAAAGTGAGAAAATGCCCTTCAGATACTGTAAAACCAACATTACACAGCAGCTGTATTAAATGACAGCAGTATAATGCTGATGACAGTAGCTAGCAAAATTTTAATACACAATAATAATCATATAACAATCATATTGGCAGTAAGTGTAATGATTTTCATTAATGAAAGCAGAATGATAATATTAACGTTAACAGAATGGTAGGCGGTGCTCAATATCTGGTATAATCTGACAGCCTGGGAAAGAAACTGTTCCTTACTCTGAAAGTGTGACCACTCAGTAGAGCGCCTTCCGGTGGCAGGGGTAATCTAGCCCCCTCCTGATGCTAGTAGCCCTTCCTAGAGTGCATGGTGTTATCTTCTAGGGTTGGAAGGTGGGTCCCTATGACTTTCTGAGGAGCAGACAGCGTGCCACACCTAAATATAGTATGTCAGCTCACTCTCAAGAAAGCAGTGATAGATGGCACTGAAGTAGATTGGCTTTCCTGTATTCTCAGGAAGTAGGGCTGCTGATCCTGCTGAACCACAATAGTGAAGCTGGCTGTCCACAAGAGGGGCACTCAGCCAGGAGTGCTCAGGAATTTTAAACCCTCCACTGAGTGACCAGGTGTCAGTTTGTTCCCTAAGCACCATCTCCATAGGTTCTGGACCTCCTCCCTGTGAGCTGACTCAGCACTATCACTGTAGTGTCATTAATGATGGCATTCAAGGTATGGGTGCATTCACAGACACAGGTATAGTGGACATAGAGAAGAGGGCTCAGCACACAACCTGCGGACACACAGGTGTTAAATGTCAGGCCGGAGGATAGATGGGATCCCAGCCTGACTGTCTAAGGGTGGTTAGTGAGGAAGTCAGGAATCCAGCTGCAGAGGGGCTGGCTGAGGTGAAGTAGTGTGGAGACCATGCATTTTGAAATGATCATGTTAAAAGTGGAGCTATAGTGAATAAATAGCAGATAAATTAGAGTAACAATTAGGGTAAAATCTACCTACAATTATGGACTTATACCTTTCATTTACAATTATAAACTCTAAATATGTGCTAACATCGTTTTGTCATGTTTTACCAGCAGCAATATAATTAATATTATTGGTATTAGGTGCAGAGGATAAAGTTATTTTTTATTATTATTTTAGTAAAGTAGCCAGCAATATAAATAGTAAAATAAGATTTCCAAGCTAGAGAAGCCAGTATGGATAACAGGATTTACTTAAATAATGTAGGGCTAATATATAATGAAACGTATTTCCAGCGTGATAATGCGCGAAGAATTTTAGATCTTGTTCGTAGCAGTTTGTACATCGCCACCGTGTGGCCATAGCTTATAAGAGCACCAAACCATTTGGTGTAGAAGAGCCTTGGAATGGGGCCCACAAAAAACAATAATGATATCTTATTATTATTATGAATTATTTCAGTTACCAAAACATCCTCAAAGAACAGAAAAAAAACAACTTTAAGAAGATAATGCCATTTTATATACATTTTAAAATTGTTTAAAATTACAAACTATCTTCGTCACACTTGTTACAAATATCCAGATTTATCAACAGGAGTGGGATTGATCTAACGCCTGTAAGAGGATCTGGGACACGATTTTCGCTACTATTCTCCTCTCCTGTAGATAATTCAAATTTTGCATTATCACCACCAGATGGCGACATTAAAAAACATATCATCATGTAGTTAGCGGATTAATCTGACTTTTTATATATAAGCGTAGAATTAAGAAAAAAGAGAAGAATTGATCGCTAAATATTAGACTGTTCTAAAAGACTGATGATACCGAAATCCAAGGAAAAACGCTTTTATATATACAAAAAAATAGAAAAATTAGGAGTATTCCATCTGTTCAGTATACAGTTATAGGTAAATTGAAAATGTTGAACTTGTGTGCAAATGCCACTAGCTGTTAAAACAGGCACAGAAAATAGTCTACTAAAGACAACATAATTCATAAAAATTTTAACAACAAAGCGAAAGGTTAAACATGAATACATGCTACACTACAAATCAAATCTTGAAAGCAAAAATAATAATAATACTCATTTGCATTTCATGACTGTGTAATAAGGTCACCCATTACGTAGCTGATTAAACAATGAGAACAGTGAAAGCTATTTTCTACACATTCCTGGAGACGAGTCTATATTTGTATTCCATACACTGGATTGTTATGGGAGCGTGCGTATTGCTATGCAGACTAGTGAAATGCATACAGGCAGCACTTGTCAACACAGCCCTTCTTACCACAATTCAGTTTATGCATCCATCCATCCATCCATGCAGTTTAACCAGTACAATTTATGTTCACGCCCATTGACGTTTAATAATTCTTCACAAGAGAAATTGTAGTGTAGTCTAGCCAGCGATTTCGTTGACTTCTCGTCACCTATTTTGTATCTAGGAGTAATAAAATAGCATATTTTCCGTATAATAAAATTTAATAGGAGCTTTATATTCGCATAATCGCTGTACAAAATAGACAAGTACCGGAACCTTTATGACCGTAACCGTTGTTGCAGTCAGTGCATGTTTCTCTGTGCGCTTTTCTCTGACTGCCAAATATAGCCGTTTTTTCCCCTGCACCGCAGCAGTAACGGCGACCGAGTACGGCACGCTAGTGAGACCAAGTAACTCGGGGCGACGGGACGGTACGGGTTTTTGTCCTGTTTTTTTGGGGGTGGTGGTGGTAGTGGTAGTGGTAGTGGTAGTAGTAGTAGTAGTAGTAGTAGTAGTAGTAGGAAACAGATTCTCAATCCATCCAAGAATCAAATCGGAGAGTACAAAAAAACACATTTATCATTTTCTCGATATCTGGAGAAAGGGGTTGTTACCAGCACAGCGATGGTATGTTAATACATCCTATTACTGTTCTGGTTTTTTTAGGTAAAGGAGCTGGCTGCCCACTTTTGGTGGCGTGCTCGCAGATGTTTTGTGGACAATCCTGACTCACGAAGCGGAGGAGGAGGCCATGTTGCGACCAAGGTGTCTAAAGACAATGTAAGGTTTATATTTCATTGGACCTCACAAGCTTTCCCTAACTGTATGCGCGAGTGTATACAAGACACGAACAGTAATGTTGGCAAGCTGGACCTTAATCATTTAATGAGCACTAATAATATATGCAGCGAAGGATCAGTAGTTGCCTGTCCTCACCTGGTAGGTGGGTTTAGTTGTCTGTGTACACTTTCGGGACACTGTAATCACACACATTGACTAGATACGGGTTAGTTGCTTGTGTACACCATTGGGACACTGTAACCATGCA
>JAACJT020022682.1:0-32633 GCA_009936485.2 Gymnarchus niloticus | reverse complement strand
TTCCAGATAGTTGGTGTTGTTTATGCATGCGTTACATGGTTCTGTGCTTTGTGCTTGACACAGAGCTAAAACACATGTACTCCACTCTGTGCACCCCCTACTCTGTCTACTCCTCCCCACTCTGCACACCCCCTACTCTGTCTACTCCTCCCCACTCTGTGCACCCCCTACTCTGTCTACTCCACTCTGTGCACCCCCTACTCTGTCTACTCCTCCCCACCTTGCGCACCCCTTATTCTGTCTACTCCTCCTCACTCCGCACACTCCCTACTCTGTCTACTCCTCCCAACTCTGTGCACCCTCTACTCTGTCTACTCGTCCCCACTCTGCACACCCCCCTACTCTGTCTCCTCTGTTGCAGCAGGTGACCACCTCAGCACACATACGTGATGTGAGTAAGTACCCAGCTACCAAGATCAACACCTGCGATGTCTGGCCTATCACTCCCACGGTTAGAGGAGGGTGGGCTGCTACCCCTGCATAGGAACAAGCAGAGAGTGCAGATTTCATTTTAGATTGTAGATCAGATATACGGTAGATGATATCAGTCTCGAATGGGAAATCCTGGACGCGTGTTATGGTGCAGCTGAAAAACGTGACGTGATATATTTCATAAACATGCTCTGCCACCTTATTTGGATTTTGCTTATTCGCTCTAAATCAATATCAAATGCTGGGTGCACTAACGTGTTTCCATGGAGAAGCAATGTGAAGGGAGTTTGCAGTTTTGTTAAGAAACAGTCCTGACTTATCAATCTCAATAGACTTTCTGCTTTGTTTTTGTGCTTTACCACGATATGTCACCTGTCTTCTGTATATGTGGTACCTTCCATCATGGGCTTTCCTATATATGCAGATCTAAAAACTAAATTAGGTCAAAAAGTTTGCAGTCACACAAGGGGGAGTACTGTTTCACCCTTCATAAATGCATTTGCTCCGTATCGTTCAGGTAAATTACCTAGCTATATCACTGATTAATATTTGTGAGCAAAAAACAATTTAATGCATGCCACTGACTTTTAACCCATTTTTACTTTACCCCATGAGCCAAAGCAATGTTATTGGACTCAACCAGCTTTTATTCCCAAACGAGGTTTTGGTTTTAATTTGTGCTCCAGTTCTCTGATAAAATAACAAATTAAACTATAAATCCTGCCTTCCAGTTACTGGCACCTGTTCTCGCCCAGGTCACATGACCATTAACTGCATCACCACCTGAACTGAACACACCCCAGTGTGTTGCCTGTTTTTTACGGGCCTAATAATGTGCATGTTTACTTCTACGACAAATCTCTGTGATTTTGGGTTCATCGATATTTAGATAACATTCCTCCAGAATTTTCACTCACGAGAAAATTTGCTAATTCCAGAGAATAATTTAGAAAACATTCATCAGCTTTCCAAAAATCAGTTCTAGTGCAAGAATATGTGTGATTTTTCACTCTGCATCCCTGGCACAGATTCTCCATGTCATAAACCCAGTGTACCTTTTATCTGAACAGCTCATTATGTGCAATGATAGGATCTCATTAAAACATTCCACTGTGACTTCTGCTTTTGCCTTTTTTGGGTGGAGAGACACAAATGGAAGGGTGGGCAGAAAGAAAGAGAGAAGAGAAGAGGTATAAAAAAACACAGACACAGAAAGACAGACGAAGGCGAGAGAGTGAGAGAAATGGTGAGAGAGAGAGGGATAGAAAAAGATGCATGCAGAGAGGGCATGAGACAGAGGGAGGGAGACTCATACAAAAGTGTAGATACAAAAAGAGAGAAAGGGAGAGGGAAAGACAGAGATAGTGTTTAACTAGAGCAGCTTCTCTGGGGGGA
Source organism: Gymnarchus niloticus (assembly GCA_009936485.2). NCBI lineage: Eukaryota > Metazoa > Chordata > Actinopteri > Osteoglossiformes > Gymnarchidae > Gymnarchus > Gymnarchus niloticus. The sequence goes on along the minus strand of JAACJT020022682.1, from coordinate 30,806 downwards.
GCGTTCAGCTGGCAGGGGATGCTGACATAAATGTAGAATAATAAACTTCAGCTGCTCCTGTGCCTTGGGTCTACAGCCCCAACAAAGACATTTCAGGACAAAGACCCATGACTGCATAATAGTTCCCATGAAGGTAACTCCCTGGATTGGATCTAAAGTGAGTACCACTAGACGTCTGCCTTTAAAGTCCTCATGGGATCTTGAGGTTATATCCCTCTCTTCTCATCTTCTGTGTTTACCTGCCAATCCCATTTCCAAGGTTGCTTAGAGGGCGAAGTAGTAAAGTAACTTATCTCAAGAATATCTGACATGCTGACTCTTTTAAAAGCTAATTTGCTTAGAACCGGGAAGCAAAACATGCAGACCACAGACTGCATACAACCCACGTAATGCTTTGGCCCCGGCCACAGTCTGACAAGCTTTACTGTCAACTCAAAAGTTTGCTTTTCTAATAAAATCTTGGATTTTGTGTGCATTTTAATTTTGTGTCTTCTTTGTTTTCTGTTTTATTTTTCTTTTGAGATCCCTTAACATCTTGTCTGTTCATAATGTTAATTGTTCAAAACGAAAGTGTTCCAGGCCACAGGATGCAGTACACCTGGGGAATTATTTAAAGATACGGTTATTTATCAAGCAGATGGCCACGCTGAACTTTTATTAAGTAGTGAAACTAACTAGTAAAAATAATTTGACTACCGGGTAACAATGTTCAATGAACAACATAACGGATGCCCATTCATAGGCTATATTATTTTCGTATGGACAAACCACAGACCAAAATACTGCAAAACTAGTCAGCACAAAACATTCTGCCTCATATTCAACTCAGACAAGTCGGCTATCTCCAGTCATATACTTAATATGTCAAACACTTCCATGGGTCGTAACACTAAGCTGAAGTTATACCCCCCTCTAAACTCACAGTGAATTTAGCCAACCAGATTTAATACTCAGATATAAAGATTTAATATGTTCAAATCTTAATAGAAGTTAAAGTTAAACCCTAGCTTTTTTCCCCCCGTTTAATTTTTGTTAAAGCTGTTTATAATTAAAAGGTAAAGACAGTGTCATCTACTACTCTGTTAATGTAGCTGCTTTTGTACCGTATTAAGGATTGTGGGCCGTGGTTTTCTTCTCTGTTGCGTGTTACTTATTAATTTACGTCTAGTTGTCTTATCGTGGTGTTACTTAATGCTGTAAGCTGTACCAACAAATATTCATTCTGGGTTTGGTTGTGTGGCAATAAAGGTTCTAAGTGTAATTTTAGATTTCTGCTTGAAAACCAATCATATGCCTACATTAGTCCTAGGATATAGATGTAGATGAATGTATATTTGCATTTATACTTGTATATGTGTGTACTTCATAAAAGTAGATTTAATGGATAAATTATGATGTAACCTACAGAAATGAAGAAAACAAAAAAAATCTAGTATTATTGATAAAAGGAGTATCATAACATGCATTATGTATAATGGTGAGTATTACAGTTCTGCTGTTTTTGTTCCTGTTCAGGTATCACAGACTTTTCACTGATAACTGGTCAGTTGCTGCAGACATTGTGGACTGGTCTCTGTACCAAAGTACTCAAAGATCGCTGAGGTAGTTACACACATTTGTATGTCTGGATATTAAAAATTCTGTTTATATGAAGAGAAACCAGTTGAGTTGAGCTGTTCTGTTAGCTTGTCTTAATGATTTCAACTTATCTACTTTGTACTGGAAAAGTAAAAGACTATAAATGCCAATGGCACTGTCCTAAGCCACTTCCTCCGAAGAGCACGGTTGGTCTTTGTGTCACCAGGAAGAAAACAGATCTTTCTCTGAATGAATTAGATCAGCCCTGTTTCAGGTTGACCTGGTGGGCCAGTAGTTGCCATAAATCAGCCTGATCGCCCATCAGCTGTTTACACTGAATCTCCTCCCAGTGGAACTCAGAGCTTGCTGTGTCTTTTTATTTTTGACAGAAGTGCTTCATGACTGAAGTGTGAAAGGTTGACTTGAGTAGCATGACATTAACGCATGGAGGCATGTGGACTCCAAAGGCATCTGCAGAAATTTGGATGGGCCGGTCCCGACACATTCATGTCCTTATTATAGTCACATGTTCTTCAGCTTCTGTTTTGTTAAAGCTGAGTTTGTTTGCAGATTTATCAGATTCTACATTTGCCGGCTCTGTTGTGGCTCCGCTGTGAAGGCTACCTCAAGTCTGTCTGCTTGTCTCTTTTTAACTTATTATTGATCTGCAATCTGTGTGTAGTACAGCAATACTGACACTATGCAATGACCAAATTATTTTCCAGAGGTTTTACTCAGTTGTTAATTTGGGTGAAACTGAACACCTGGCTCTTGACTCACTGCCTCGCTTAGCCTCGTGCGGCCTCGATTTGGTCTGCGTATGATGGTCCACTGTTGCATTTTTTGAAGTGATTCTTTCAGACAGGCTGAAAAACCTGAAATAGTTCCAATGACTTTAAAACATAGTTGAGATCAGCCTGGCATCACCGTGTTACTACCTGATTGTGATTTGTCGGAAATATTCAGATTCAGATTATTTTATTTATCCCCAAGGGAAAATTTTTTTGTTTTTTGTTTTTTTTTTTCAGAATTATATTCCTCCCCGATCTTGACAGATTGCTTTTGGAATACGTGACCCATTTGGTGGCGTGATCAAGACGAAGACTGAGAATTCACAGGGTGTTTTTTTTTTATTTTTAATATTCTGGGCCATAATCTGAAACTTGCAATAAGGCACACTCCAAAAGGAAAACACAGCTAAGTCTTTATATACCTAACTTTATATACTACAACTTAAATACTTCAGGCACTTTACAGATCAATCAGAGTAGCTGAAGGGTTTAAGTCATGAACCCAAAAATATGCACTCTATCATATTTCATCCCTCAGAGGTAAAACTGGACTGAAGGTAAGGAGCACGCATCTGTCGAAGGTCTAAACTAATGATATCACCAGGCTTTGCTTGCAGCTTTAAGAGTCAAACTGTGGCTCATTGAGAATCGCATCACAGTGAAAGGTCCATTACCACTGCACAAGTCACATTTGTTACCTTTATCTGCAGAAATCTGTAGAGTCCTCTCCTACGCCAAGCACTGAGGCAGGGTTGTCTTTGAAGGCGATGTGAAGATCATTTCATTTCACAGAATGAAGATGTACAGAGCAGATGGGTTTCAGCAAAACTTGTCCATTGTTATGAGTGAATGGCACTATTGTCATCAGTTCCTCCATATGCTACTTCATAAACTTGGCTTAGTGGTCCTTCAGAGGTCTAACTGAAAATGACTATTTCCCTCCATTTCGTGGACTATGCCCTCATGTCCTGAATCTGCAGTGGCTGTTTTTTGTATGCTTCATGATTGATCCAAGTCAATCTGTTTGTAGTTTAAAATGAGGATTGACATCCCTAAAAGTGTCATGGAGACCAGCTGTCTCCTTATCTCCATCCCTCAGTAGTTATTCCCTGATTGCTCAACAAATCCCCTTCCCCCAGCCAAATTTATTTAATCCCAACACGCCTGAATTCAGCTAATCAAGGTCTCCATGATCTGCTGGTGCTAGAACAAAACAAAGACAAAGGAGATACAGGGTACGTGAGAAGAAGTTTTGAGAATCCCTGTTTCCTACGCTAATTTTACGTGACAGTCACAGGAAAAACGGGGACAGCAATGCAGAAAGCAATTTATGAAGACGTTTTCAAAAGAATTTACTGATCCAGTTAAACAAAGCTGCTAGACCCAAGCAAACAATATCAGCGTCAACACTGTCAGTGGGAATAAACTTAAAGGTCACACTCATAAAATACACAAAGAACGTCGTTTCTGTCACACTGAGAATTGGTCATATCTGGGGGCGTTCCGGTTTCCGCGGTAGAAGATGCTGTCTTAGGAGCTGGGCTAGTCACTAGCAATTTTGAGAAGTTTCTTTAGTAATCTGGACTGTACGTGTCTGTTAACTTTAATATTATAAATTATCCCTGATGCTCTCTAATCTCCAGATCATTTACATGTTCGTTGATTCCTAACCTTGTTTCTGTGATTAAATGCGGTCCCTAAAGTGTAAATCAAGCAGATTAGAAAATCAGCTAAAAAACGGAATCCCTTCAATGGTCACTGGCCATTCTAACACACACACACACACACACACACACACACACACACACACACACACACACACACACACACACACAGAACACATCCCATGCGAACGGCTGCTCCTTTAAAAGCGTGATCTATTCGTTCAACTGAAGGAGAGGGAACGACAAGGAGGAGAAGGAGGCACCGAGGTGTCCGCAAATTCCCGGGCATCGCTGACACCGACGACACAAGCTGATCCGGTCGCCTCTGACGGAGGGAGGGAGGCAGCCCGCTGACAGCCATCGCTTTCGTGAAGAGGACCAGACGAGGAGGTGGAGACCGTGTACCTGGCGCAGGACGGGATGGCGAGAGAGACCAAAGGTAAACGTAAAGCGAAACAAGTGAACAATCATATCGCGCCCAGCTGTGCTCCGAACATCTGTTGGAATGCGACGTGAGTGCAGGGGGTTACTAGGTAATGTGATTTAGCTATGGAGTTTCCCAGACATTAACACGTGTGATCTTTGTGCAAATCCAACGTGACATATTGTTATGCTGGTTTTGTTACTTGTAATGCGCATTCTCTTTGGACCCGAAATGTGGCTGTAAAGGTCAGCATCCCGATCTTTGCTAGGAGAGGTTAGACAAGACGATTTTCACCACCACCAGATGTCTGACCTGCCGTAGGCGTCACAACACGCGTAACCCGGTGCGCCTTTCCAAAGTGATCTCGGTGTCTTTTCTGGACACAACATCATTTTTATTCGGTGGTCGCGGCAGTCCCTTTGGTGAATGCAGTATTGAAGACACGGGTGGAGACACGCAGTTAATGAAATATGGGTGTCCAGCTACTTTAAATCACTATTCCCTCAGCATTTCGCGACTCCGTGACACATAACAAGTAAATACAAATTGGTAAATATCAGTATTTGAAGCCCCGCAGATTGCACGTGAAGGTTTCCTTTGGACATTCAGAGGAAAACTTGTAATGTCAAACTAAATGTGAGTTTTAAGTCAAAGCCAAGGTCACTTACGCCAGGGTGTGCGTAAATTTGCATCAATTTTATTATTTTTTTTTACAGTATATGTCTTAATCTGATATATTCGGTTTCGGTAAATGTATAATTTCAGAAGGTCCTTACGCATCGCAAGTAAGGCTTGCAAATTAGTCAATTAATAGCTGGTTAATTTATCTAACTCTGCAGGGTGAGGATCGCTAATGCGTGTGAATTGTTTGGCGTTACTAACACCTTAATGATTCTCTTGTCTTTGCCTAAATATCAAGTTAAAACATACAATCAGCAGAAGCTGAAGGTCACCGAGCAAAATTTGTATTTTTATGTTTATGGTTGAACACGTCCGACTGTCTCTACGCGTCCGAGTAGATGTCGCCGTGTGACATTTGTAATGTTTTGAAAATGGACAATGATTTTAAAAAGTCAGCTTTTAAATGAACAAGGTAATATGATGTTAAAATTTTGTTAGGATCTGTGTAAGAGTGAGTTTATGTAAATTACGTTTATTTTATATACCAAAATGCACACTGGAATCAGACATTTCATTTTTGATGGGAGGGTTGGTTGGTGATGACGTTTTATATATGAATTTAACACCTGAAGCGAGTAAATGTTGAGGCAGGGAATTTATATTTTATTTTGTTCCGAATCTGCCGCAAAACTCCTTCATGCGTGACGTCTCGGGAAAACTGAATGCAGTTTACTCAAATTCTGTAAAGTCAACAGCTGTTATTTTAATTAGGAGACTTAATGTTGAGGGAACAGCAATGAAGAATAGACACAAATAAGAAATAAAAGCGGTTGTCCAGCGTTTGTTTGAGAGGAGCAGACGTGCTGTAGAGGTCTACGCCGCTTTAGCCTGTGAAGTGTGAAGAGAGCCTCCCCGCCACGTGCGCATCACCGGGAGCAGCAGACCAAACTCGGGGCGGGAATTTTTCTGCTCTCGCAAACTGGCTCATTGACATGCAAAGCCGTTGCTAGTGTGAAAGTTTCATACTGCGGGACGTCGGTGAAATACACTTTCTCCTTAGCACCGAATTACCTCTGGGTGACTCAGAGAGGCTTCTGGGGTGGGAGGGAATTTCACAAGGCTTTTATTTGTGGACATGGCAGATGCAGTGAAGTTTAGAAGTCCAGAAATGAAGGCTCATTATATACTGCATTTCCTCAGACAATAGTGAAAGGCTGCAGTCAGGCAACACCTCCTTGTCTTATTCTAGACAGCATCTTGACATGTTTTATCATTGCGTGGTACAGTTGTATGGACATCTTAACAAGGAAAAGACTACAATATGTTGTAACAAGGGCCTCTAACATTCCTGGTTCTGGGTTCCCATCAGCATATCCAAAGACCCACCAAATGTACCAACAGGATGATTGCAGACCCCTCACTCTGTGAACATGAATCATTTCAGCTGTCCTCCACAGGTAGATGAGTCGGAGCACTTGTGTCCAGAACTTCACAGTTTCAAACAGCTTCCTCCCCAATGTTATAAGGCTTTTCAACAATTTGCATGTCACCCTTCCTTCTGTGATGCGATCTGTGTCTTGAGGTATATTCCAATTGCACTGCTTTAGCCTACATTGACACATCAACTACACTGGACTTTATGCAGCATTCAGTGTTCGAGTCTTTCAGTGATTATTGCACATTTGGGGTATACCATTCCGTCGAGGATTAAAGGGTGGGATCAGACCATGAAACAAGAGTGTGGGTGGATGGGGGGGTTCCAGCTGGCTGGATGCCCCTTATTTCCTCCCAGAGTTTGCACAGTCTGAGAGTGACATTGCACAAATGACAATTGTAGTCTTATTCAGACACAAACAAGAGCTGGTTGGGTGTCTGGTGAATAGTCACGCTCCTGAGCTGGAGCTTGTGAGCACAGATCCCAAATTTAACTGAATACTTTACAGATTTCATGTTTTTGGAATTTGTATGCATACTTCTTCCTTCAGATTTCTTTGATGTTTAGATCTCACAGGAAGAAGAGCAGGTGGATACAATAAAACAAAGACAGGGTCGGCTTCACACCAAGTGGCTAAAACAGAATGTCCCTCAAGAACATCCATCCAGCCATTTTCCATCCAGGTTGTAGGGGCAGCAGTCTAAGCAGAGATGCCCAGAACCCGTTCTTCCCTTGACAGCTTGAAAAATTCTGCTGAGTCACTTTTTAAAAGTTTAAACATATATTTTTTGAGAGCTGCATCATAAGCTTGCGAACTGACACACCAACATCTGCGATTCGTAGTGGCTCCTATGAATGAACACACCAATGACACAGTCAAAGGCAGTCTCGTGCAGCTGCCTGGGAGCCTGGACATCTACTGCTCCTTTCACCATGTGTTTCTGACAATAGCAGGTAGAATATGGGTTAAGGATGTGAAGCTGTAACTTTCATATCCCATGAAGGCACTGCTCTTGTACCCTTGAGTGACTTGCTTAACTTAATAATAATAATAGTCAGAACCACAAATGAGATTTGACCAAGACTTAATCCTGTCCAGTGTTGCCACCAAGGTGCTCTATGAATCCAGTAAGTATACCTGGTGGGTCAGGTGCTGTGCAAGGAGGGCCCTGTGCTTACATATCAGTGACTTTGTAACTGGCTGAGTATGTGAAACACAGGCTGCATTTGATGAACTTTAATTCATTGAATGAATTTGTACAAGCAGCCACATCCATTCTAGTCATTCAGTTTGTGGTAATCTTACCAAAATCCCACCATGTTAATGGGCTATCACCTAAGGCCACACTGTGTTTGATTACTCATTCATATCAAAGTGATACTGTATGTCACTTGGAAGAATGAGTTTGTTCAGCTGAAGAAATTCTCATAAGTAACATCAGAGGTTTTTCTTGCAGAACTTTAGGTAACCACATTCTCACTACCATTTACACCACTAGTACCTGCTATCACCCCTGCAGGTAACCACTACCTCTCTAGCACCCTCTGTCACCCCCACAGGTAACCAAGTGTTAGCTCCTCCTCTGTTGGTTGGCAGTCTCTCAGATGGAAGCACTGTGGCAGAGGAGCCATTCACAAAATCAATAATCTTGCACAAGGCACATTAACTTCTCTCCTTTCTCACACAAGTCTGTAGAGAGACGGACCTCTTCACTGTAGCTACTTTGGGAGAGAATGTCTGCTGAGAGAGAGACAGTTCCCTCAGCACTTCCTGTCATTTAGGCAATGCGTGTAAATTTCAAGCAGCTCTGTCTTCTTGGGTGCTTTCGAAGGTCACTTTTTTTTTTCTAAAATTACACAGAATAGGAGCTCTTTTGCTGTTAATTCTCATCTCTGTATTTTGTGGAAGCAACTACACTACACTACACTACACTACACTACACTACACTACACTCCATACCCAACTCCTGCCCTGTCAGCATGCAGCCAGCCACACCCTACATACCATCATTTCTCGTCATCAGGACATTAGCCACAGCTGTCACCAATCAAGCCACTCCTTTTAATTACCTCCAGTTCCCTTGCCTCACTGTGAGATATTGTGTTTCTAGACCTCTTACTGAATGGTTTGCCATCACTATGATGGCTGCCTGGGTATGATCTCTGCTAGTTCTCTTTTTTTTGCTCTTTGTTTTGGATTTGTTTGCCATACCGATTGCTTTGTTCTGATTGCCCGTGACTATGTTATGGATGTCCCTCTAGTTTCTGGAAATCTTCTCTGTTCTGGCTTTGACTCTGCCTGTTTTGCCCACAATCAAGAAGCCTTGCTTTGCACTTGGATCCAGTTCACATATTCATTACATCTTCTTTTTTTTTTTAGGTGACTCTCATTGGCAATTATTGTTATGTTGTCTAAGCCTTGTTAAAGCTCTGGGAAAAAAGATATTAAGGTGAAGAAGTGAGCTGTTAAATAAAATAAAAACACAAATCCCCTTTATCATTTAATCCTCTTGTTAATGCCTCATTTTAGGGGTAGTCTATTTTTTCTGTTCTGTGACACATCTTTAAATTCAGCTAATTTAGCATGTGATAGTTTGTAGTTCATTTAATTAGATCAGTTCACTTGCCCTAATTTATGCCAAATTGTCTTATTATGTTTAACATATTAATCAGCCTCATCTCAGATCTACTCAATTACAAAATATCGACCAATAGGACAATTCTGTTGCTCAGTAACATGCTTTCCGTTTCTTAATAGATGATACCAAGATATCTGGATTATTCTACACATACATTTCTAGGTTGTCGAACAATAATCGTGAAGATTAAAATGAGAGATTTTAACAATATAACATTGAGAGGTTAAGAGGAAAAATACTGGGGAGTTTAGATTTTCCCCTCCGGCACCCTGCAGAGATCTTTTTTGTAGATCCGGGGGTGCAGTCTATGAGATTTTCATAGTGAGGGGTAAACCCCAAGAAATGTGAGTTAGAGAGGCAAGTCTTCGTTGTGCTGCAGTGACCTTGTTTTCATCTGTGAGAAATAGAATGGAAATCCAGGGGATCTGGCTGTCTGCTTTCATCTCTGGGAAGTGCTGTCTGTGAGGGATCAGTGTGCCTGGAGAAAGCTTTGAAAATGTTAAATCGTTACGGCGGTCTACATTCTTGAATAAGTAAACACCACCTGTCCATTATATTTGTTGATGCCCTAGGGTTTATGGTCAAGTCTGGAAGTCCACGTGGGAGGGCTGGAATTCAGGTCCTGAGCAAAATGTTCCAGAAAAGGACTGCTGAGTGGTGGAGTAGGAATCGACACGTGATATTGAGGGTCAACAGATGCCTCTGGTCATCAGGAAGGTGTCACTGCTGATTTGATCAGACACAGCTCTGTCCTGCCTGTTGAAAGTCTCCTACAAAAAAAAAAACAAAAAAACTGATCATTATGGCAAAATACATCCAAGGAAACTAGTGTACATCCAGGCTTTCGTTTCCTCCCATCATGTCTGGATGGTATGCCATTTAATTTGGATGCAATATTAGTCCCACAGGTCCAAGTGTGACATCATTGATGTGGTCTACAAACAAAAAGATCATACAAGGATTAGCATGAAGAACTGGCTCACAGATGAGGAACTGACCATAATTTACCCCTTGAATACATAATGTTCTGATTTCTTTCTCTGCACTGTATAATGGTAAATGCTGAAAGGGGTTCGACAGCCAGTTGACCTTGGACCCCCAAACTTTCCATCTCTGCTGAGAAGTTTTTGGTTCCTCTCTTCCATTGTTTTCTGGCCTTTTTTCTTTTTCATCAAAGTACACTGTAACTACTGCACACCCCTTTTAAGTGCTTTGGGGCAACTGTGTTGTGAAAGGCACTATAAAAAAATACATTTAAATTGAAGTGACTTGAACAAGGCCCTGGTCCTCAAAGGACAGAATCCTCCTAGTTTAAGAGGATATGTTTTAATTGGCACCTAAAAGATTAGGTGGAGTGAATTACTATCCAAATGGTTAAATCAGTGCATCAGGGTCTGATGTTGGACCAAAGCCAGCTCACCCATGCCCTTGAGAATGGGAATGGGTGTGTAAACTGGACTCTTCAGGGAATCTGGAAGTGTGCGTATGATACACTGCGTTGCTGAGCAGAGCAGGTCCTCAGGTCAACGACGCACTGACGGAGGGTCTGCTCATCCCTCCCCGCCCGTGCTCTGCCTGCTGCTTGCCTCTTGCTCCAGAGAGTGGGATGAATCACTGATGCCTCTGTCCCTAGTCCCCATCAGGCGTCTGCCTCTCACTGTGCCACGCACAACAGGCTGGGATTCGGAGCAGAGCTAAAAATAGCCTGTGCGCAGGGGCTGAGGGGCTGAGGGGCTGGGGGGGGCGAGGGCTCAACACTATAGCCTCCGCTCTTCTGTCGGCATTTTCATTTATTCATGCAGCGGTGGGGCCGGGGATTGCCATGCAAAGCAGTTTGAAATCACAGCAGAGGAGTAATTTCAGGCACTTCTGTGGAGCGGCAGATGCGTGAGGCGGCGAAAATGCTTGTTCGTTTAAGTAGACAAATAACACGACATGCAGCAGGTAATCAGAGGACACCACTTACGCCCTGAAGGTCATCAGTATGAATCTCAGGAGGGTTCTTCTGTTGTACCTTTGAGGAGATACTTAAAAGCCATCAAGCTGTATAAATGGAGCAAATCATGGGGGAACTTGTCGCACTGACATCCCTCTGAGATTATTGTAGACTGCAGTAGCCCTTAAGCCTCAGTTGTTTTATGCTTGTGATTTTTACCGTACTGAGGAGCCCACTGCTAAGATGTGCCCCTATTTCTCTCTCATCTTGGCTCTTTTACATACATAGTCTTAAAACTTGGAACAGAATTAACTGGAGCAGTGAACACCCATTACTTTTGTAGTTTTCTAGTCGCCGGTCTGTTGTGTGAAAGAAAGCTGGGCTGTTCTAAGGTAAATCGGGTGAAAACAAGCATGGTAGACAACCCCTCGGTGTGGCATGGACACTGTTTTAATGGCATTTTTTTCTCGGCTTTGATTCATTTGCTTCGTCCTTGCTTAGTTTTCACACACATCAAAAGAACTGCAAATAGACCAGTGGGCCAATTAGAGGTGAAGGAATAAGCAGAACTGAACTCAGGTAATGAGACCCATTAACGAGTGCTTATTTCATTTCTTGTTTACCTTCCGCAGGCCCAGGTGAAAACAGGAAGTAGCTTTGTAGGGTTACTTTCAGAAGCGACTACGGAGCAGAGGCTGCGAACCAAATCTAGTTATGCAGCAAATGCAAAACTGATTTTGTTCACATTTAAAGATGACATGTAATTACAATGACATGTAAAACATGTAATTCTCTTGAAGGGTGAATATAAACCTGGGACCGGTTTTTAGCTAATCAGTACACATGAGGCATTACACATTTAAATCCCTGGCTTTAAGAGTTTACACGTTTAACTGCTCACGTATTGGCCTCTGTTTCCATTTCAGGAGGTCAGAGTGTTGGACAGCAGCTTGAATCCACATTTTGTGAGAATGATGGTGCCTCTCCTGACAAAGATAGTGTTTTTCTGGTCTGACGCCTTTCCAGTGCGCAGTAACTACCTGGTGTATGAATTGCACAAATCCAGCTTGAGGTGTGTGTTTTAAATTAAAGGTGGATTGTTTCCTGCAGTTCAGTCATCAAATAGTGAACCAGTGATTAGCAGGGGAATAGAAGGCAGTGTCTCGGGAAGTTAATCCAAATAAAACACACGGTAGCCTGGTGACGCCCCCACCATAGGAAACCAATCCAAGCCCAGTACTCCATTTGCTGCTCTTTAAGTGGAACGGTATCACTGTGGCGTCTCCTGGTATGGATTTTAAAAGAGGGACCATCTGGTAAATACATATATGGTGCTTACCATGTCCAAGTTCTTGTCTGTGCTGGTCACTCCGTTTGCTGGTGTCCTTCATGTCCCAAGCGGGGACATTTCCCACAGTGACTCCGACAGTAGTGTTCACACTGAGGATGGGAAACTTGGATGGGTCATAGGAGGCCACAAACGCATACACACACTCACAGGTATGTTTTCTTCTGTCTTTTGCCTTATGATCAAGTACTATGTGAAGTCTTTTGTTAACAGTGCAGTTCATGTTTGTGCGTTGCTGATATTCAGAGATCCCTATAAACCTTTTGTTTGTGATCTGACCTGGATGTGTTCTGCCCCAGCTGTAGCTGGACACCCTGTCTCTGAAGTACATAGTTGTTTCTTAACTGTAGGGTTCAATGACTTTACACACTAAGTTCATTTTTCATAACCATAATGAGGAACACATCATCCTTTGGTAAACTCTGAATACACACAGAACATTGTGAACATGATATTTCAGCAGAATGTTAGTGTAAACATCAGTTTGGGGGTGTTTTACCCACAATTCCTGGCTTGACCCACTCTTTAAATCTGCATGACTGTTTTTACTTCTCATGCATTATTTGGCTTGTGGGAAAGAAGAACAAAAGTATTCCTAAAATCCTAATGGTTAATGTGTGTGTAAGTGACTGATATTTCTTTACAACTAACCATGGACCCTCCCTGTTTCTTTCCTGCCCTCTAGCTGCAATGTGCAAGTGTAGCGCCCCCCAGTGGCGGCTGCAGAACATTTCACAGGAGACCATCGACAGCTCTGATGAGGAATTTTTTGATGCTCGGGGTAAGCAGACCTTGCTCTTCTCTGCTTTACCTGAGTGCTGGTATATTTCCTTTGGCTGGTTTACACCAACGCACAGTGAAAATGTAGAGAACCTGTGAATCGTCCATGTTTTTTCGACTATGCTGAATGTGGGTGGAACTTTAGTGGGGGTACCTTTAAGACTTCTAAAGTGAATATTTAATTGAGTATGATGGAACTACCCGTGGGTGGCACCATGGTGCAGTGGCTCATTGGTTAGCATTGCTGCCTCACACCTTCAGGGCTCTCTATTCGGAGTTCGCATGTTCCCCCGGGTCACATGGCACTCTGGTTTTCTCCTGCAGTTCGGACACTCAGCTCACCAGGTGTTTCTAAATCACTCATAGGGTATGATTGTGATATGTATGTACCGGGCCTGTGATGGACTGGAATCCTGCCCTGGGTGTGCTCTATGCTGTGAGGGAAAAATAGAGGTGACCCTCACCAGGGTAAGCAGTAAGAGGGTCGATGGATGGATGGATGGATGGATGGAAGGAAAGCCCTCTCTTTACAAAAAGATAGAAAGGTGATTACTTTCAGGGAGTGGACTGTAGGTTGATAAGGATAAGAAGCTCTTGTCTGTGGAGAACTGAGATGGCTAATTATTTAGTGAGTTAACCTGGTTGCAGAGAGGCTTAGAGTGGTTTAATAACAGTGATGGTGGAGGTCTTTAATTAGCTGCATATTCAGTCTTTACGCATGTACTGCATCTTTCACCAAAACCAGTACGAAGTCAGTTAATTCTGCGTGGGAGAGTTATGGGAAAACCTGGATCATTGAGTTGGAGAAGCTTTACCAAGAATAAGACCCGTGGCACCCTGTGTCAAAAATGGAAACTGGAAATGCTCAGTTATCAATATTCATCAGTGCTGAGGTTGCTGCTGCAAGGCTATAGTTTGAACCTATTCCAGTGTTCCTGAATACATTCTCCACTCATTATTAGTTCATGAATATTCACCAGTATGTCTAGGGACTAGGATCCTTACAGATCAGAAAGCTTCAACAAAATTATGTGAACAAACAAAGAACCGAAGGGCCTCATAAGTGCATAACGAGCTCAGACAGCTTTACCGATTGGACCCCCGGCAGCTTATCAATCATGTGAAGATTGAGCTGAGAGTCTCGGCGAACTGCTTGGAAGGCCACCCATCTCAGAGGACCAGTTTTCACAGTACGGTGATTGAAACAGCCCACAAAGGGGTGACAGGTGATTGGCACTGTGGCGTAAAGAAAACAGCATGCTGGGAAAGCTGAAAGGACCTCAGCCCTGGCTCAGCCCCAGCCCCAGCTGTGGTAATCCTCCCATCACGTCCACCCGTCATGTCTCTGTTTGAGGAGAAGCCATACTGCTCGTTACAGTGAGCACATCGTGGAGGAGGTGAAACGCACACACCAAGGCACGTTTCCTCACAAACTGTAATATTTTATTTGCTGTTCTTGCTGGAATTTCTCTTTTTAATGGATATATGCATGGATTATTAAAATTTATGACCAGTCAAGTATATCTGTTTTCCCAGACATTTTCTCTTTTGATACATTTACTTCTTGCAATGAATTCCGAGTTTATTGAATGAAATTATGAGACCAGCACGGAGTCAAAGTTAAATTGTTGACCTTTCGATTATCTTGACTGTACTGGGTAAAATTTCATATTAGAATGCTTATAGTTTGAAATCAGTGGACAAACAGAACATTAAGCCTAATTGTATCTCTATTTTATTTTCCAAGGTTAAAAAAATGTCATTTAAAAAGAACTGAATTATAGCCTCGATAGCTGGCATTCACTGGATTTCATTTTTGGGCAGGTGTGGCCAATTGTGTTTTTCAGATGGCTCATTATACTGGTGGATAACAAGGCACAATCATTTGATCTGTGACTGTATCATCACACTAATCCATTTCAGACAGCTCTACTGTGTCATGTGCTATATAATAGTTAATACACCATAAATGCCTGCCATGCCCTACCATTTAGTCGTTAGAGATCTGTTTGAAAACACATGGGAAATTAATGTAAAGAGTTGGCCTCATATTCTAATATTGCAGAATCATCGATTATCAACATTCCAGAACAGAATGATGTGGTATCTTTCATGAGTAAAGGTGTCATACATCAAAGATCAAAGACTGGAACATTCTGGAAAGTAGTGACAGAGCATCTCTTCTGCATTGTGGTACGGAATGAGTCAGTGATTGCTACACTGTGCATTAGAGAGTGGTGCAGCACTATTGGGGCGGATAGCAGAGTCAAGCAAATGGCAGACATGACTGAGACCCACAGCCACAAGAGGCTGGTACAGCCTGACCCAGTTCTCCCTCTTGGTTCCTACAGACTGGTTTCATCCCTAAGCTGCAGCAGACCTGCGATCTTTGACTTTCTTTAATCGGGACGTCAAAGGGAATGAAATTCAAGAGAGGCGAGATTTCAGGACACCGCAGCAAACTTCATAGATCAGACGTTTTCCTCCTCCCTTCTCCTTATATCTGACTAACTGCCTTGTAATTTTTCTTGCAGTGAGACTGTCCTTTGAATACACTGATTTAGAGGGTGGTCAAAATAAGACCATGAGATTGCAGCACACAGCAGAGTGAAACACCCAGCTTATTGTTTTTCATTCGGGAGAGCTTCTCGATGAATTTACTTATTCAGACCTATGTATGTGGGTCTGTTGCCTGGCAGTGTGCATCTGTGTGAATTCCCAACTTTGACAAAGCTCAGTTTTGTTCATCCAGATCTTCTGTCTCACTCTCACTAACAATTTTTACTCTTCCTCAAGTGCATGTACATACAGTATATGGACAAAAGTATCGGGACACCAGTTAATAGGGGGGTTTGCATACTTTTGGACTTGGGTAATTAAGCCATACTCATTGCTGAGTCAGGTGTATAATTAAAAACACAGCCATGCAATCTCCAGCAACAAACACTGGTGGCAGAATGGGTCATACTGAAGAGATGAGTGACTTTCAATGTGGCACCATCATAAGATGCCACCTTCCCAACAAGTCAATACCAAATTTCTGCCTTGGTTAACTGCAAATAAAGTGACTGTGATGTGGAAGCTTCTATAAACAACAAGAGTTCAGTTGTGATGTCACAGGCCACACAAACAGAAAGGGACCTGATGACCCAACATCAATACTCAACCTGCCCTGTTGCCAAGCCTTCAGGAAATGTTCCTAACCTGAACTTCTTGAGCTGTTTTAATGAATAAAGACGGTAAGCCTTTGGATCCATTGTTGCGTGAACTTCTGTGTACGCATGAAGTGCTCAAGAAGAATTTTTCTTCAAAGTGACATTCTCCCCAGCAGCAGGTGTGGCAGTACAGCCATTTCATACATCACTCAGTTGACATGTAGACCGAATGCTTCGTCTAATCAGCTCAGAGCCTGACAAATTGTGTCTCAGGACTGCTGATACAGTCAATGTGGATATTATGCAGGACTGGTTAAGCATTTTAAATACATTTGTCAGGCATAAAACAGGATTTTAAAATCCAGGAGATTATATACCAGTCATTCTGCTGCTGTTAAGTACAATGAGATATTAAGCTTAATTGTACCCTGGCTAAAGGACTGAATGTAATAATTCAAGTAATTAATTTGAAAGTATTCAATTCTAAATGTCAGTAGATGTTACATAAGATAGTTGGAATGTGAAATTAATTCCAAATATTTACGTTTCTGATCTTTTCACCTTTGTCCTTGCACATTGTTTTTGCGTTTTCCATCACCCGATGAAATCCAGGTTGTGACGGATCATTTGTCCGTTCTATTGGGTTTAATCTTCCTGGTTAAGATGTGTTCTCCTGTGAATACACAAGTATGTTGGCATGTGTCCGCAGCAATTAT
Organism: Gymnarchus niloticus; assembly: GCA_009936485.2. Lineage (NCBI taxonomy): Eukaryota > Metazoa > Chordata > Actinopteri > Osteoglossiformes > Gymnarchidae > Gymnarchus > Gymnarchus niloticus. The sequence goes on along the minus strand of JAACJT020022682.1, from coordinate 13,719 downwards.
GGAAGGTAATTTGCATCATTTTGAGGGCCGATGGAGTTAATTTTCTCATTCCTTATTCCTGATTGGCCCTGTGAGTTTCTGGGTGTTTATAGCAGTGGTTCTCAACCCAGTCCACTGGGATCCCAGCCAGTCCACATTTTTGTTATGTTCCACCACCAACATACCTGAACTGACTTGTATTTTGCTGATAGTGTCCTTGATTACCTGACTTAGATGTGCAGGTGGTGGACTGAAACAAAAATGTTGACTGGCTGTGGTTCCAGAGGACTAGGTTGAGAACAGCTGATGTATAGTCCTGGATGAACTGAATATATGTACCCAGTCTTACAAGCCACTAGCTCTGTTTTAACTTCATCTGCAGCAACAGAGGAGTGGGTGTCTACTCGCTACAAGCTTACAAAGCTGCATTTCTTTGTCTTTCCTCTCTCTCACTTAAATGAATCACAGTCCTTTTGTTTAGCATTTTGGCTTTCATGTAGAGATTTATGTACGCATGAAGGATTTCAATTTACAGTGTGTCTCCATGCCCAGGTACTTCCTTCTGAAATTAAACTCCTCTTTCATGCACAGCACAGCCCGTCTGTGTGTTTGCAGATGTCTGTGTGCAGTCTGCTTGTTGGTGTCTGTGTGTCGGTTGTTACCTAATGCACTTGGCTCTTTTGTCTCAATCATCAAGGCCACAGACTGGGCGCTAACTTGTTTGAAAGCCCCTGATTGTACTAAACACATGATTATGCACAAACAGACGCTTCCAACAGCTCACGACCGTGGCTTCATTCAGTTTTCTCCTGTTTTATGGCAGAAATGGTAGAGGGCAAGAGTGCTATCCTTCTGGGCATGAGTCAGTGGAACTCCAATGACCTGGTGGAGCAAATTGAAACCCTGGGCCACTCAGGGCGTGCTCGAGGTAGGTGACAACGTCCCGTGCCCCCACTGGTCCTTTCTGATGGTGTCATAATTGTCTGTCTGCTCCACATAGACAATTTAGCACCATTAGTGTTTTTCCGCTAAACCAACAGCACAAAACCTGCAACAGGCAAATGTGGATAATCAAATTACTGCTTCATTGTTATTCTTCGCACGATTCTTGAGTCATTCTGCAGACAGCAACGGCATAAACTGTGTAAACCATGAGTCACTCTGGGCGGCAAGTAGCTGCTCTGCCAGTGAGTGGTGCGATGTAACACTCATCTGCTCCCTCGTCTCAATTCGGCTGGAAAAATGCCCAAGAAGGGCTGATGCAGCAGCAGGAGAACATGGGCATGTTGAGTTCGCACAGTCACTTCTTTCGGGTCAGCTGGTCCTTTTTGACAATGAGGGTAGAAATGTAACAATTACACAAAATTGGGGGTCATCTTGTTGCATCGACTCCTGCACGAATGTACTTACACTTGTGGGATTTTGCAGTGGCTTGTCTCTCTTCTACCCTTCCTGCTGGCACCCAGGCCACCAGCAATTTGGACTGGATTCCTCCACCTGCACAGTCTTACCTGCCAGCTCTCTGCAGTCTGTTGACTTGCGGGTGAGAGAGGGGCTGAGACTATGAGAGAGGAAAAAAAGTGAGTGAAGGATAATGGAATAGAGAGATGACTTTTAAGAAAATAGGCTGGAGCAAAGCATGGTAATTCAAGGTTATGCTGTCAAGGATTTTTTTTGGCCTTTGCATCATGGAACCCAAATGGCAGCCTTGTATACTGACAAAGTCCTCCTGGAATGAACCCTGACTTTGATAGTAGATACAGTAATTAAACCAGGGGAATAAAGTAGCATTCTGCTACTGACACCTTTGATGAAAAGGTGTTGTTGGAGGGGTCCTGGTACTGTACTCTAGAAAAATAAAAAAAGAATGAGCCCCAAGAAAATATCTAGTAGTATAAGGAGTGAAGCCTAAAGCTGCATGTTGTATTGTTTGGTATAAATGTGTTTGGTTTTCCCTGTTTTTTTGGCCCCTAGTAACTTGGGCTTCGTCAACCCACCAACATCCGTGTGGGCCTGTCCTCCATACCCAGTTAGTACCTAACCTTATCTTTCTTGTTTGGTTTCCTGTTACAGGCCTTGTTTGATTAATGTTGATTATTAGACAAGAAAATGGCAGAACTTTTCACTTCAAATCCTTAATACAAGAGAGACCTGAACCAGTCTGTATGGTAAATTATATTGTACTATGTAAATAAATGCTTAAATACAATAACAAAGTGTTCAAATTTGGTGAAATCCAGCACTCCCAGTGGCCATGAGTACTGGGAGTCCTGACTGGGATGGTCCCTTGACGCCTGGATCAGTTGTGGTCCTGTTTTGTCAGTCCTCCCAGCCCTGGTTTTGTGTCCATTTTCCTAGTGGCTTTTATCCTTTGAGCTTTTCCTCCCTCTGCTTTATACTTGTCATAAATGCTTGACCACCACTGCCCACCTGAAAGCCACAGGTCACCCCACATACAAGCATCTGTGTCACATGTTCCTTCAGGTGACAGAACCATCTGGACTCAAAGGGTCAAGAACCAGTTCATATCAGAAGACCTCTTTTCTCCACTTCTGTGTTTTTTAAAATCTTTAGTTTCAGAGGCATTAGCAGATTCACACACAATAACACCACACTTTGTACACGAGGCATTAAGTACGAGGTGTTCTGCAGGATCAGTGTTACTTTCTGGTGCCTGTGACCTACTATTTATCAAAAATTACCTCTATCAAAATTCACTTCAAGACAATTGCAGAACAAAACTGAAAGTCTCCAAGGACACGTGTCTATATATAGACATGGAGAGTAAACTAGACCATTAATTTTAAAATATCCATCATCCATCTGTCCAATTTCTAAGAGCTTATCCTGGTCAGGGTCCTGTTATCTCAGGCAGCACAGGGTTATGTGGAGTACACCTTGGCCAGAATTTCAGTCAATTGCAAGACACATACCTGTGCAAAAGTCTTGAGCCACCCCTCATTTCTCCATATTTTGCTTCCAAAGAGCCAGACCGTATTTTTTTAATGTAGCCTTGAGGAATAGTTCTCCAGGCTTCCTGAAGGACTTTCAAAATTTTGGCTCTCATTTTCAGTCCAGTCTCTGTACCTGACCAGTTTCAGAGGAGTCTTCTTTGTTTGTTAAGCCACACAGTGACCTGTGTATGAATCATTCAAGCATAACTAAGCCATAAAATTTAAGGCATGAACCAGTGAAGAAACAGGTGCAGATGATTACAGATGATCAGATGATGCTGTGATAAATCACTGTACCTATTGTCCCATTTTCCTAGTAAAATATAAAGAAATGACAGGTGGCTCAAGACTTTTGCACAGTACTGTACACTCACACTCACAGTCATACTAGAGGATTTTGAACCACCTCTTCAGCACAAAAGAAATGTTAGATAAAAAAAATTGATAAACAGTGCAATGAGAAAACGAAGTCTGTTTTTATTTCAGTTTGGGGTTTTAATGGTAATGTGGGGGCAAGCTGAGCTGTCTGAAGTTTAACTGGTAATGCGGGGAAAAATTGCCCAGCAGTCTGAAGCCTTATTAGTCATGAGATTGTCTCCAGTCTGTGGGCTTGCAAGCTGCTGTCTCTGTCACAGGACACCACATGTGGTTGATGCAGGGCAGGTGAGCTGGGATGCTGGTCCTTACAAATGCTGTCACAAGGCTACACAGCAAGATCAGGGCAGTAGGGTATGGCCTTAGCATGGTGTTTGTGTTTTTGCATTTGCTATGTACTCTGCTTGCTGGAGGAGGCTCTTCCCACCAAGCCAGCAAGCTGGGTGCCACCATCTTGCCGCATGTGTCCTTTGCTGTTCAATGAGCCACGCTCGGGACCACCGGTGACTCTACAGGGCTGCTTGTGAGGACCCTTGCTGGCTTAGCCACTTGCTAATTACGGCTACTACTTCTAATTGTGTTTTTTGCTTGGGTTCATATGCCTTGTTCTATTGGATTTTTTTTCCTCTACATATTGTAGTTTATTTAGTCGCTGTCTCCTACATACATCTCATGAGAAGAAAAAACATGAAAAGTAGTATTTCAGAGGTAATAGTGTTTGCTTTTTTACTTTTTTATTTCAAATCTGTTGCTTATTTGAACCTGGCTGTGCAGGAATGCTGTATCTGTGTCAGCATTTGCTGGTTGTCCATGGTGTACCTCAGCCTTGTGCCCTGTTCTGTCTGGAGGAGTCTCCAGCCCCCCCATGACCTTGACTGGCATGAGCAATTCGATGATGTATTGATTGATGGATTTGGGGCAGGAAATCTTTTAACAGTTTCTACATAGTTAATTTAAAAGTTTGTTTAAAAGCCATGGCCCTCGTTTAAAAATCCCTCCCTCATAAGTTTGTGACAGTATGACATTTGGTGTTTAACTCTGTTGCTAATTCAAGTGTCACTACAACGACATGGCACAGCCCCTTGATCACAGAGCAGTAGAGCTGGTAATTATAATAAAAGAAGCCTAGACATGGGCTGGTAACTGGAGCAGGCCATGCCTGGTAGGCCTGGGTACCCTGGGGGATGGAACGTGGGCTATGCTCACACAGTAGCCGTGAGATAGCGGAGACAAGACCCTTGAAGGAGGTCGCTATAAATGGGCTGGCAGGTGGAGCAGGGAGATGCAGAGAAGTATACTGCAGTCCTGGGTGCCCCAGATATGGACAGATAAAGGGAGCCCAAGAAAGGTGGCCATGCCCACCTCGGATAAGTGTACATTATGCAAGGGGCGGGATCTGGGGTGGGGCCAAGGTAGAGAGCAGTGCAGGTGCCAGCCTGGAGGACCAAGTTTCATATATCGTCATCCATCTTCCAACTGCTTATCCTGAGCAGGGTCATGTAGAGTTTCATATGTATGTGTAAATATATTTTTAAACAGTATGTCATGCTTATATATATTGAGAGTGGATCATATGCAGGGGAAGACAGTTGAATCTTTCAGAGGTTACTCCAATAAATAGAAGCATAAATGGGTTTATTTGAGAAAAGGTTTCTAAGTGTGAAGTAGCCAGGAGCAGATAAGAGCCTGATAAGGATGGGGGGGGGGTACACGTGCACCTAAAGGCAGAAATGGAAGCCGCTTTGTTGCATGTCCATGTTGCGACACTGTTAATGCACCCGGCTTACAAAAGACAGCGCACAAAAGGAGTAAAGTAAACAGACCACATTCATTGTGATTTTGCAGGGTTGTGACTGGAGTGAAGAGAAAGATGGACAGATTAGGACTCCTGTACTCGTTCTTTTCCATCTCCTTCTGCCTTGCAAGGCTGGACCATTGTCTCCTGTCTTTTTATTAAATCTGTCCTCATTTCATTTTCCCTTTCACAACATGGCTTGGATTCTCCCTTGTCCTCCAGTCACACATTTTGGTCACAGAGACACTGGCTGACGGAAGACCCCACCCACAGCGATGGCCATGTCTGGAACATTAAATAAGTAGGACTGTAGCATGAAGGAAGAGTGGCAGAGAGATCAACCTGCGGTGAACTGCTAATAGAGATAAACATGGAAAATAACAACTCATTACATGGTGTGGTTAAATTAAACAGATACGTGCTGGGGAGGAGGGGCTGGCCAGACGAAGGGCTGGATTCCCATTGGTGGGAAGCTGCTTGTTGATTGCTGGTTGCAGGAGTAACACCAGTGGGAGGGGCTTTCTTCGTCACATGGCACTAGAAAAGGGACACATGAACACCCCCCCCCCAGCTGACCTCATTTCAGAAAAAGAGAGACACGCATTTTCTATATAAACACTTCTTTTTAAGTGATATATTTAAATCTGTGAGCTTACAGAAGAGCAGGGTTGAAGACAGCAGGGTGGCACCCCCTAGGTTTGATTCGAATTTCACACCACCTGAAAGTTACAAGTTTCTGGATATTTCTGTTGTTAGGCTTTTTCTGTTTACCAGAACACGATGGGCACACGGTACTAGCAAAGCCCATTGTCCAACCATCATCTCCCACTGTGGGGTTCCTAGGGCTCCAGGACCCCAGGACTCCAGGGGCTAGCCTTTGGAGATGACAGCTGCCAATTGCTTCAGTGCCCCCTGGAGGCTGATGTATTTTTTGGAGCATAGCCTTTCAGGGTTACCGCCATTACACTTTCACAAATACGCAACTGGAACTGGCAGATAAGAGTCATCTCTCAATGGCTGTCGGATGAGAACCGCAATCTAGAAAGTTGGTTTTTCTGACTAACAAAGGGAAATGGAAAAAAATCTAACACACAAAAGGCTTCAAGTGTGGACTCAACAGTCAGCCAGTATAAGGAAGGCAAGAGTGCCCAAAGCTGTAGGAAGAATGAGTCTGCTTTTCTGTGTTGCTCTGAGAACCCATCCTTTTGGTAGAGAAGAAAATATGAGTCATTTTTTTTTTGCCAAAGTCACAAAGCCAGAGTTCTGGTGCCATTCAATGTTGTGGAAGGCAGGCTGATTGTTGTTTACTGAATCTGTCAGGTTGAGTGCCAAGCTCAGGGCTACAACAGCAATACCTCATTCCTGCATCTGAACTTTAAGCACCAAAAGGCCCTCTTTAGGGTCAAAAACCGAGAGATGATGAAATGGCACTGGCTCTTTACTTGGACGAAACCTGTCACCCACTCTCTTTCTTGGTTTTTCACATTTAAATTCCAGTTTGAAATACTTATTTGAAGAACGTTTCATTTTGACGTACCTCTGTATGTGAAAAATACACGTAGCGACACACTTGTCCAACAATGTGCTGAAAAAACTGCACTAATGCAGATTTTCTGTCTCTCTCTCTGCTTTCCTCCCAACTCCTCTTCCCAGAAAGTACCCTGACACAGTCCCAGGGCAGCGTGGATGGCCAGGAGATTATTGAGGTGCGCTCAGTGTGTGGGCATCTTTCCATTTTGTCTGTCCCATTGATCCTATGCTTAAAAGCCTCCAGTTTTTGAATTTTAAACTGAGCGTGTGATACCACACGGGCAGTAGGGCTGATTATTTCTCTACTGCCGCTGCTTCCTTCATCTTTATTCCCCCCCCCAGAGGAAGTGCAAGGCCCGCATTCTGATCCTGGTGGTGCATGGCAGCCATGCCTTGGACCCGGGGGGAGGTGATGTGGGTGCCAAAGCGGGTGATGTGGCCACGCTGGCAGAGGGCTTGGACTGTGTGGCCCGGGCTCACTTGCGGACCGGTGCCCCCCAGCACATACAGGTCCGGCTGGTGCCCTGCCCTCCCGTGTGCACTGATGCCTTTTCACTCATCTCCAAGTGAGTGGTGAGGGGCCAATGAGAAAGAACCATTCTTTAGATCGAGATGTGGGTGGGACCAATCTGAAGGAAAGGAGCAGTCAGGTAGCAAAAGTGGATGGGATTAATTGACCAGAGAAGGGCCAGGGCTGGGCATTTGTCACTCAGCTCGACCAGAAGTAGTTTGCATTTGGCAGGAGACACGAACCTCCAAAGCATCATGGGTAATGTGTTGCCCAGTTTTTACAGGCCCCAGTGAGCCTAACCCTCTTTTTTAACACACCCATAACTTAACTGCTATGCTGTTTCTGTGCACAATGGACCTATTGGTACCTGCAGGCTCCAAGTTCAATGCGTCGGGAGGTGTGCTGGTACTCCACTTTGGCTGTATATAGCCAAAAGCGTAAAATGAAAGCGCTCATATTTGATTAGCTAGCTGACAGTTAACGGCCAATGAAAATAACAAGGACCCTGTTTCCTGCTGCAGCCTGAACCCATACAGCTATGAGGAGAGCTGTGTGTCCAACAGCGTGGATCACCTGCCCCTGGCAGCCCTCCCCATACTGGCCATCGCTGCACCACACTACCGGGACGCTGTGACAACACTAATCACCCGAGCCAACCGAGTTTACCGCAGCTTCCTGCAGTCCGAAGATGGCCGTGGATTCACTGGTCAGGTAAAGGCCTATAAAGTTTTACCAGTAATGGGATGGGGGTGTTATCAAAAACCAAATGAGGATGGCTACATGACCAAAGTGTCTTACATATTATGGAACTGTGAGGCATTCCTATTTTATGCAGTCACGTGATATTTCTGTAAAATGTAGTTTCATCCTACTTGAACCCAAGTGAACCTGTTTTCAATCTGTTTGGACAAATTTGCCCCTACATGCATAATGAAATATTTCTCTGTGAAAATATGTGGTCTAAGATTCAAGGAAGGCCCAGGGAAGGAGATGGAGCACTTAAAATGGGTGCTAGGGATACAGCTGCAGGTGACAAGGTCAGAAGGAAGTGTATGTCACCGGACAGGAAACGCAGACTGCATATGGAGTGATGTGGAGCCACTCATGTTGCAGATTTACTGTGGGGGAGGGGGGTGTATTTAGGAGGCAGGTTTACTGTGGGGTGCTATATTGGGATATCAGATTCAATCTGGTGGGAAGTTCTGAGTAAGAAGATTTGCATCTTTGCTGTTGTCACTCTCTAGCGAAATGTGAAACAGACCAATGGCGTGCAATTCCCTGTACCCCCCCCAGGTGTGCCTAATGGGGGACAGTGTGGGGGGAGTGCTATGCTTTGATGCACTTTGCCTCAGTGGGGGGTCGCCCCTGGGGACGCATGATGATGGCAGCAGGAACACCAGCACGGAGAGCCTGAAGGTAGGATGGTGAAGATCCCTGGTATCTTGCCCCCCCCAGTTTATAGATCAATCCTGGCACTTTGACTTCCCTTTGTCACCAGCCCCAACGTATCCATCACTATCTGGCTGGCATTCTGGCTCAGGACCCTGACAGAGGATCTAATGGATCTGATTCATCTATTCCTCTCAGGATAACTTGGGCCTTCTTGGGGGCAGCAGCCCCAGCCTGGGCTCCAGCAAGCGGCTCAGCAAGAGCAACGTGGACGTCTCGGCCCCCTGCAGAAGCCTCTGCCGGAAGCAGAGCGACTCATACGACCTGGAGCCCAATGGCAACCGTGGGGCTTTTTTCAGCAGGTACAGGAGGGGGAAGGGGCGGGGCTATGCAGGAGGGCATGTACAGAGGGTGGAAAAGGGTGGTGGTGGGGGGGGGGGGCAGAATGTATTGAGGGTTGTGAGATCCATCCATCCATCTTCTAAACTGCTTATCCATCAGGGTCGCGGGGAAGCTGGAGCTGAGGGTTGTGAGATCTAGAATGAAAATCAGAAAGGGACAAATCAAAAAAAATGGAAAAGAACACCCCCATGGGTCACATCATCCAATATGTAGCGCACAGGTTGTAAAAATAAAGTGAAAAAAAAAGACCAAGCAGGACATGAGTGGAGCCTCTAGACCCGTTTGAGCTCGCTGTCATTTACAGGCTCCATCTCACACTGGCCGGACCCTCCATCCATCCGACAACTGGCACTCATATCAGGTAGCAACTCGGTTTTCACATGCAGAATATCAGCGTGATTCTGCGTTAATACAAAAGCTACGTTCAAGGGTACCATGGAGTGGCACCCATGACACAGGGTCTCGCTGAATTCTCTAGCATCCTCTCCTCCTACTTTACCTGGATCTAATTGGCACATAGACCCCCACCATGCTAGGTGAGGCAGGTAAAAAAAACCAGTGGCAATCTGGCTCAGCAGAGGGCACCCTGGAATGGTATCTTCTTCAGCTGCCCTCACAGGCATAGGGTGGCTGGGTTACAATGGGCTACATCTGAACTCCTCAGGAGGTGAGGGTTATCCAGCACTGAGCTATGAGGTTGAACATCTGCATATGGCTTGTCTGTGGATGACAAAAACATGGGATCAAGTCAAAACGACACAGAAAATTAATCTGATGGAAAGCAAAATCGATTGCTGGTGTCCTCTCTCAAAATCATGCCTCTGGACATGAATAGCAAATGACCTGGTGTTAAAAGGGGGCTCAGCTGTTAGCGGTGAACTGTTAGCATTAGTAGTTAGCTATAGAATTTCTTCATTATGCATTAACATAGTGGTTTGCTTAGCTTAAGACTGCTGTCAAGCACCAGAAAGGTAACTCCAAAAAGAACTGAAGAACAATGCTGACAGTGCTTGTATTTGTGAATTTCTGCAATGCAACCCGATGGAGGAAAACACGGCATTGAATGTACAGTCTGTCGGCCAACGAGAATTTTACATTTGAATATCAGAATCATGGTGGAACGTTCGTCCTAGAAAATGGCATCCCCTCCCCCGCCATTCACCGGCAGCTGAGCATGACAGAATCAAGGTGTACTTGGTAGACAAGGATTGGTTTGTTTGGTCTTGTGGTACATTTGCTGTTTACTTTAATAGGCATGTGAACTAATGCAGAATATAATTAATGTGATGTATCATTAACGCAATGGACCACTAAGTACACTATGGGGTACATTATTAATGCAATGTATATGTGCATTATGTAAACTATGTATTAGGCATGGAATATTTTTTATGCAGTTTATGCTTGTGAATTTGCGTAGTGTATTTGTAAAGCTGTAAATGCCATGTTTTTGCAGTTTAATGTATCATATAGCTGTGTGGTGTTTCAGTGTATTATTACCACAGCTGGCTGGGTTGTTAATGGTTTTTAATGCAGGGTGTTTATGAATGAATCCAGTGTCCCCAGTCATGGGCTACTGCTCCTTCTGGAGGACAGGAAGCTACAGGGAGTGATGTAAAGGCCGTTGGTGGCTCATGGCCAGAAGTGCAGTCTCTTCATCTTACTTTTGCCTCTATCAATATTCTGCAGCAGGAGCCGTCTGTCAAGGCCGTCTGTGGGCTAAAAATAGCCCTGTGCGTGTGCAGGCCTTTCTGTGTGTGTCTGAGAGAGTGTGTCTACCACACGCCTCTGCAAATATCAATGAATTTTAATAAGTATCTGTGCATTAATGAGTGAATATCGACATAGAAGAGGTAACACAGTGCTTCAGTGGGTTGCATCGTTGTGTCACACCCCCAGGGTTGTGGGTTCGAATCTCATTTCTTATCTGTGTGTGTGGTGTTTTCATTGTCGTGTGGGTTTCTTCTGGGTACTCTGGTTTCCTCAAACAGTTCAAAAACATACAGCTAAGTTAATTGGCATCTCTAAAATGGCTGCAGTCTATGACTGTGTTCATGTCCCCAGCATCCCATCCAGGGTATACCACAGCCTCGTGCTGGGTGCTGCCTGAGATGTGCTCCAGGCCTCACCTCCCACAATCCTGAACAGGATATGTGGTTATTAGATGGATGAACATCTCTGTAGGACTGCATATTTTTCAGAGTGTTCAGCTCAAAGCACCTGTGTGATCTCTCACCTATGTGGCCTCTCTATCCAGTGATCCTCTGCAGGGGGACGATAGCCTGGTCCAGGACAATTACTCCAGCTCTGGGCTCTTGGAATTCCAAGTGTCCACCTGCTTTCTGCTTGGCTGTCCATTGGGTCTGGTGTTAGCCATGAGGAGGAGCGTGCTGCCTGACGGCCTTGGTGAGTCTTGCTAAGGCACCGTGGAATTCAGATACTGTCACAGACCTAACCTGTGTACATGCTCACATGCTGATAGAATGTCCTATCACACAACACCTCCAGTCTCCCATCTTCGGCCCGCCTGCTCCCAGATCTACAACATCTTCTACCCCTCGGACCCCTCCGCCTCCCGCCTTGAGCCGCTGCTGCACCCCTGGTTCCATCGCCTGCCCCCCTTCACTGTGCGCCACTACCAGTCTGACTCCCTGGGGGACGGCTGCTCCACCCTCTTGGGTAAGCCACAGCCGCCGGCTGGTACCGAAGGTTCAGTAAATGTGAGTTCACTGAGTGACGCAGTTTGTGCAAACAAGCACAAAGCCGGACCATATCCCATAATGCCAAAGGTCAGGTGCAAAACCCATGGTACCTTACAATAATTTAGCCTAACTATTAACCAAGTTAAGCCTCCAACAGTTTAGCCAGTATACTCTATCTCATAAAACATTTGAAATTTTATCACCACCACTGTGAATCATTAATCATTACCATAGATGGTCTGTCTTTCTATAACAGTAAGGTTTTGATACACTAATTGCTAGCACTGCCAAACCCAACACCCTCGGGGGCCATTGTAGGTCAGCGATGATTTACCAGTTGCTGAGAAAGAACAGGAATGTTCTAGAACAAAAACAGCAGGAGCTTGAGAGATGAGGTGTCCACACTCAGTGTGGTGACTTTAAACTAATGAAGCACATGACCCACCGAGATGTTTGCTAATCGGTTTCAGCAGCGGATTACTGGGAAGACAGTGGGGGAGGGGCAGACAGGGAGAGAGACAGTGGAGAGGGGGAATGGGAATGGGAGGAGAGCGAAAGAATGAGAAGGAGGGAGAAGAGGAGTGGAAAAGAAGGAGAGAATGGGAGGAAAAGAGAAGGAGAGAGAATGAGGGGGAGGTGGAGAGATGGGATGGAAGGAGAGAGAGAGAGATGGAGAGGGAAGGAAAGGGAGAGAGGGAGGGGCAGAGAACAAAGAAGAGACGGCAAGATTTGTGGAATGGCTTCTCTGATCTTTAATTAGAGGAGTGGAGTTTGCTCCTTTGGTCATCATAGCAAGTTTATAGACTTCTAAAAGTTCGATTCCCCACTAGGGGCCATGTGGCCCATGGTTAAAAGATAACCCCTGACACTCTGGTTGGAGGTGAGGAGATCTCCTATGAGAATGTTGTCAGTGTCTTTGTTCACCTCAGAGCACTATGCATGTGGTTTGGTGGGCATTGCAGGAAATTTAATTAAAAGAAAACCTAGCTAACTATTGGAGCCTAAACAGAAACCTGCCATTGTGTATGAAGTATCCTGAGTCAAAGTAAGAACATGGTCTCTGCCCTAGCAGTCTGACTACTTCAAGCCTGGCCTATATTATGAAAAGCAGACCCATTTAGGACAGTACTCTGAGATCTCACTCTCCTTCCTCTTTCCCTCTGCCCCTCCAGCTGATGCCATCCACAGCAACCCCAATGTGTTCTTAGAAGCTCAGCCCAATCCTGCAGAGATGCTGGAGCAGCAAACTAGTCATGTCAGCAACAATAGAGAGGAAATGGGCTGTAGTATAAGCCAGCTGGACGACACTGTGGATGAAAGTGAGTAAACCGTCACTGATCAGCCTTTCCAGCAGAGGGCGGTCTCCATCCTACATGCCTTGAGGCCACCACTGCATTTATTGGTAGTATAGCTACATTTCCTCTACCTCTTCCCTGATGCCCTCCAACCCTCCCTTCACAGTCTCCTCTTTCTGGTGGGGCTCCAAGAGGCTGGATTATGCCCTCCAGTGCCCTGACATGCTGTCAGCCTTCCCTGCTGCTGCACTGCCCCAGCTCTTCCACAGCTCTTACTGGGAGTCCAGCGACCTGGCGTCCTTCCTGCTCCAGCAGGTGAACACCCTGAACACCTGCACTGTTACAATGTACCTGATGCTGAATGTGATTACCTGGTCATCCCCAATTGTTCACGACCTGTGAGCTCTGAGTGTCCACTTTGAATATCTTGTTAGAGAGCTTCCACACAGCCCACGTAGTGATGCAGTAACCTTCAGTTAGCACCTAGCACAGACAGTTAGAGCAAAGTGCCAGGCACCTGCTAGCTGTCAGCCCCTTTTCCACCGTGACCTGGCCTCGGGTAACAATTTAATTTTCCCTGCTGCTCAGTGCTACTTTTCACACAAGAAGTTGGGACGAGGATAACTGTTTTCAGAGGTGGCAGACATACCCAGGGGGTGGGGGGAGCTAAGCTCCCTATTATTCTACAGTACTGTGCAAAAGTCTTAGGCAGTTGAAGAAAATGTTTAAGGCCATTTATCTGGGCAGTAATTGTATTTAACATTAGAATATATATGAATAAAGAGTA
>JAACJT020022681.1:0-32647 GCA_009936485.2 Gymnarchus niloticus | reverse complement strand
GCTGAAACTGATTAACAACCCCCTCTGCTACTTAACTGACCAGATCAATATCCCAGAAGTTTAATTGACTTGATGCTGTACTCTGATTAAAAAGCGTTCCTTTAATTTTTTTGAGCAGTGTATATACAGTATATATATATATGTGTGTGTGTGTGTGTATATATATATATATATATATACATATACATAATATACACACAATATATTGCAGTAATACATTGTTGTATTACTTGATTTGGCAAGTGTTGTAGGCATATGGTGTGTTTATAAAAGTGAATGTGCCTTCAGAAAATTCTATTCGTACTTAAAGGTTTTCCAAAACAGAACATATAGAAGTATTAAGCAACTAATTAATTAAGCAATTAACTTAATTATGGCAGTATCATTAATTCCAATAAATATACTGTTAGTAGTAACATCACTCTATATCTGTACTGAGTCATTAGGCTAAAAGTATCAATTTATTCTCTTTATGTAATTATACTATCAGTGGTCATAAAAAACAGTAAAAAAAAAAAGCATTTTCAGTAGAATGTAATTTTATTTTTTACATTTTTCCTTTTATTTCTTATTTTATCCTCAGCTGGAATTGTCTCTAAATATGAACATCTCTGGGTCATCTCTGGGTCGATTTGCATCCTCAATTTCTGCTTTACAAGATTTGAATGGAGATGGGCTGCAAGATGTTGCTGTGGGTGCACCTCTAGAAGATGAACATAAGGGGGCAGTGTATATCTACTTGGGAGAAAGACTCAAAGGAATTCACCCTCAGTTTAGCCAGGTAAAGTAGAACGTGCTTGGACATTACAGAGAAATTGTGTTCTTGAGCAAAATAAAACGAAAGATGAAAATGACATGTCAATTTACAGAATTTAGCAGTGTAGCCTCTATTTTTGGATTTTCTCATGCCTAGCATATCACGGCACAAACAATGGCTCATCAACTGCAATTCTTCGGCCTGTCCATTGATGGAAAGATGGACCAGGGAGACGATGGATTAACAGACATTGTGATTGGATCTAAAGGGAGCATTGTATTGCTAAAGTGAGTTCAACTAACTTGTTTTTGGGAAAGATGTGTACCAATAAAAGTACTGCATTAAGTGACATCAACAAACACATTTACAGTAAATGATTGTTAACAGAGTAAGATATTAATAAAAATCATCAGTGATTTCATGTGGGACATGGTGGCTCAGTGGTTAGCACTGTTGCTTCACACCTCCAGTGTTGGGGGTTTGAAATTCACCTCTACTCTGTGTGCATGGAGTTTGCCCATGCTTCACTGCTTTACGTATTTCCTCCCACAGCCCAAAAACATGTGAGGTAGGCAGATTGGTGATTCTGAATCTCCTGTGTGACTATGCCCTGCAATGGGTTGGCACCCCATCTTGGGTGTCCCCTGGTTTGTTTCCTAAGCTGCCTGGGATAGGTAGGCTCCAGGGCCCCTTGCACAGGATGAAGTGGTTTGGAAAATGGATGGATGCTGCTTTCATTGTCAGACTACAAGTATTTTAGAACCTGCAAGACCGCGCTGTCCCCCAGATGTATACAAGACTTGCTCTTTTATATCTATTGTTCTACTTGGACTCATTAATCTGTCCTGCCCGGTGCTGGCCTGAGGAGGACAGGCTTCCCCTTTGAGTCTGGTTCCTCCCAAGGTTTCTTCTTCCTGAGAGAGTTTTTCCTTGCCACTGTCGCCTTTGGCTTACTCTCTGGGGACTGTGGGCCCAGGACTATCTAAAGCGCGTTGTGACCTTGCTTTGTGTTAAAAGCGCTATATAAATAAAATTGAATCAGTTACAAATTATATACCGTATACAGTACTAGTCAAATATATATCTGTAAAGTTTGTCTAGCTGGACACTAGATGTTTTGACATTGTACATATTATATTATTATTATTATTATAAGTATGTAAATACTTAAAAATGAAATGAATTACAGTAATCAGAACAAAACATAAGGAGTACCAAAGGAACAATTAATTAAACTGAAAATTGTTTCAAAGTATTACTCAAAATAGCCACCATTCCCTTTGATAAGTTTCACAAGCACAAGGCTTTTGGTTAACAGGTTTCAGGAGGAAGTCACTCAGCCTGTTTAAATAGCTCTTCTGCAGTCATTCCCACAGGTGTTGGTTCCTTCTTGGTTGCTTTGCTTTGCCTCTCATCTCCAGTTCATTTCATACAGGTTCTGTGGGACTAAGGTCTATCATTATTTTGAAATGATGTTCAATTTCCTTCATCAGAAGAAAGTTCTTTCACAGCGTTGAGGTGTGTTTTAGGTTGTTATCTTGCTGAGGATTGAAGGCCTGGTTAATCGGCCAGTATCCTGATGAAATTATACATGCCTTTGAAGTATGTTATGATAGCTACACTGGTTGGGATTGTCATGGATCGGTAAAGATCATCAGCTCTGTCAACAAGCAAGCAGTCCCAGAACATGACACTGAATCCCAGGGGTGATACTAGAAATCCTTGGCCCCTGAAAAAAGGTCATGCTGGGCCCCCATTCTAAGACTGTTGGCATGATCTGGGTCTACTGAATCATTCAGGTTTTCCAACACATTTATGGTGCCCCTGCTGCCTCCTCCGTGATTGACAGTTGGAACTACACATGCAGAACACATGCACTCAGCATCTCTACATCTTATACAAGACGTGGTCGTTAGACCTCAGTTTTTTAGTCTATAAAATTGACTTTGCAGTAGCTGTACTCAAAGTATTTACTGGTACTTTGTGTATGTATTGTTTGCATGAAATTATAGATATTTGCTTGCTTCTGATACTGCACAGAGATATAACAATTTTACGTCTCCAATCTAAACAATAGTGATCCATGATGTTAATTTAAGCTCATGTAAAATAAAATTAATGTCATATGATGATGGTGGTGGTGGTAGAGCTGAAAACTGCTTGTTTCTTGTCCTGCTCCTTACATTATTCCCAGTATTGTGCATGAATGTGCTAAATGAGCACCGTTCATTGGATGCACTCGTATTTTTGGTCAATTGAACGACTCAGTCTGCAACTAATGAACATGAGCAAAGTTCACTCTGGTGAGGGTGAAAAATGCTCATGTACCAGAAATAGGGATAATAGGCAAAAATTCATATATTCCTCTTCCTCCCTTCCCAACTATTTGAAAACCCAATTACTGCACCCTCACCAGGCCATCTCTTTCATTCTCTTTCTTCTGTTCCCTTTTGTTTACAATTTTACCCAATAAGACACACTACCCTGCATGGCACATGTGCCCAGGCACATCATATATACCTGTATAGTTCAAACAGCGCGGGTTTTATTGTCATATATACAAACTACAGTGTACGAGGTACAATGAAATTCTTACTTGAATGCCTTCTCTGCAAACTATGCTCAGTCAGCAATAACTTGTGCAACATTACAATACAATAAATAGAGTGTCTAACACTATTACTCTAACTTAGAGCTCAACATATAATTCAAAATATTACAATGTCTCAGGATCACACCTTAGAAAATTATCGTGTGATGATCTTTTCTTGTGCATTCCTTGTCCTGACCAGTGTTGTCTTAAGGCAATGCGCTGGTCATAGCTCTACTGATTTGTTTATATGAATGAAGTAGACTCCAGGAGCTTTCAATGGTAGGTGACACTAATGCAGTGTACTGAAATTTGATATTTTAATTGCTGATCAAAAATTTCACTTTGGATTCTAGCTCATTAATGTTATGACTACGTTACAAATAAAAAATATTCCTTTTAAAAAGGAAAATTCCCACTTACAGGTGTAGGGTATGCCACCCTCGGGCCCAACAATGGAATCCAACTGGGCAGCCAAAGGTGTGAATTTGTGTAGGTCCTTCTGCTACATATGGAAAGAAGGCTAAGCACACAATCCATATGGGGGTTCTCACTACAGAATATGCCCCCTGTCTCGTGTACCTTTCCTTAAATTTCAGGCCAAGTGATGTGGTATTATTTGAATGATCCAATCATTGACTAGATGACCACAGAACAAAAGGTATTCAGTTCCTGACTCTGATGGCCCATCATAACTTTAACATCAGGCAGCTGTGTGCCTTTGATTATTCCTGGGGGCCGGGTCCTGTAATAAGGACAGGAGATCTCCTAAAGTTTTCTATTTTTAAAATGATTCAAAGATACTGTTTGTGAACTCAGACCATTCAAATGAGACCAAACATGAATATATACATAACTTTCTTTCACAGTCAATGTACAAGTATCCTATATCAGTTTTGTGTCCCGAATTAGGGGAGGAAGGAAGTAGGGGAGGGCAGGATGGGTTACTCTGCTGGAAACCAATGTTCCGTCGTTTCCCCTCTGCCAAATGCGGCGTTGAGATAGCCCTGGTAGATACATTCACGTAGAATCAACCACACTGGAGCCGACTTGACTGTCTCCTCCCGGGGGCAAATCAGCCTAAACTTAGCGCATGTGGGTCAGCAGCCTTACACAGCATCCATTCACGTTTTTCTTTTAGCTTGCAAAGTAAATAAACTACAATGAGATAATTGCACCCACTCATTTTTGTCAAGTCTTTTTCCATGATATGAAACTGCATGAAATCTATAATTTGCATGCGTGTATTGTTATGTCTTTTCCATTATATCTTTATACCATTGAAAAGAAAAATTAAAAATCAATAAAATTGCAAAAAAAGTATCAGTTCTCAAAGTTTATATTAGGCAAAGGGAAGCAAGTCTAGTGAAAATGGCAAAAACGTCATTTTACACAGATCATTAAAAAAATTTGGAAGAAATGAATGTGAATTACTTTTTTGGGATTGCAAACTATAAATATAAACTATTTCATTTTTGGGATTGTGAACTGTAAGTGTGAACTTGTTAATTTTAATCTGTGCAAACTGAACTTTGAGCTACCTCTTGTTAAGTGTGAACTTGTACACTTCTGTTACCCTCCCAGGTCCAGGCCTGTTCTCAGAGTTTCACTTCAAGTGTCCTTAAACCCTCAGAAGATTCGCACCAATAAATTTACTTGTCTGCCTGATTCAGATAAGACATTTCCTGTTGTCACCTTAACAGTCTGTTTTAATGTGACTATGTCCACCCAGAAGGCTAAAGGTAAGCACAATAGTTAACAACACAATTTTCAGCTGGAATTTGACACTAGAATTAATGCAGAACTGGAATCCTTCTTCAGGCAGCTAGGCATTCCTTTAAACTGCTGATGACCAAGTGTTGTCTTAGTAAGATCTAATCGTGTTTAAAATACACTTTTGTTGCATAATCGTCTTAAGGTTTTTATGGCGATCTTGTTGCCGTATTTAATTACATATGTATTTTGCCTCATACCTCTTGAGTTGGAGGTTTGTGTGTGGTTTCAACAGGTTTCCTCCCACCAAGAAATTTGAGTAAATAAATATGAAAATGGTGCAACAGCATTAAGATTAGACAGGGAATAAACATTTCTTGGTGTATAAAAGATGCTCCTTCTGGTAAATGTAGACAGTACACACCAACCCATATGAATAGCATGATGTCTCTACTTCTCCCTCAGGGTATGTTCCGCAATGGATGGACGTGTCTTATGAGCTGAATCTGGACAGTACAAGGCCTAGAAGCCGAGCCTTTCTGAATTCCACTGATGAATCTAGCAGGAGACAACAGTTCTATGTGAAGCTGAACGGCACAGCCTGTAAAGGCCATTCTGTTCACATGCTGGTGCGTGAGTTAGCAGTAGTAGATGTGGGGTGGGCAGGCAATGCAGAGACAGCGGGGGAGAAAAGAAAAGGAGATTGATTGGGGAAGTTAGGGATGATAAATGAGAGTGATAGTGGGGAAAGTATCAGTTTGTAAATATGCATTCATGTTGTTCCATTGCTGAGGGTCCAGTGAGGTTAACTGAATATTCAAACCACAGAAACCTTGATGGAGTGTGAGTGTTCAATGAAGATTTCATGTTTGATTTGAGCTTTGGTACAGGCAGTCAGAAGACCAGTATTAAGTGCTTAGAATTTCAATCAGTGGAGACCAGGACACTGGAGGTGGATGGATTTTGACTGTATCAGCAGTGGTGATGTAGCAGCAAATCCTACAGATGCTGTAGAAGAAACTTTTGTTAAAGGTGTCTATGTTGGACAAATAAAGCAAGATGATTGGTTTTACTAAAGAGTAAAGAAAACACAATAAGGTGATATCGTTCAGTGAAACAATGCATACAGTTACAGACTCAGTTATAGCTAGGTGGCATTCCTACATGTCAACATCCATAAAGAAGGCAAACACTGTCCTGAGAGCACTTAAAGGTTAAAAGAGTATTTTTATTATTGTTATTAATATTATTATGTATTAAGACAAAGCCTGTAAGCCTTAAAAATTCTGTACTTTTAAATGTATCCTGACTTATCTTGTCCCCCTCAGACCTGTGTGAAGGATACTTTGTCACCAATATCCATCAAAATTAACTACTCACAGATTGAGAATGAAAAGCATTTTTCTGCCATTCTTGACCCTGAAAGCAACACTGTGGCTTCATTAGAGGTAACAGTTTTGTATAATGAATGTTGTGTTTCTGTGTTTCTGAGTATTTACACTAGGCCTATATTATGTGTCATCATCTGCAGGTTATGGTATAGGTTTGTGTTTTATTTATGTCCTTCATTTGTATCCACAAATTCTAATGTTTGCTTTCAGAATTATTTTTTAATTTGTGGGCTTATGCTTTGGAATTTGGTGTTCTTATTCTGTCTATGTTATGACCTCTGGTCATGTTAACCAAAACATGATGATGAATTTTTTCCTGTTTGCATCTCAGGTTCCATTTCAAAGCAACTGCAGAAATGCAACCTGCATTTCAGATTTGGAGTTGGTTTTCAACTTTACGTATGTATCCGAATGATAAAGAGCCACATAAAAGCTTTCAGTGGGAATTTAAATGGGATAATTAAATTGTCCTTGACAAACATATTTTTTTAACTTCTGTACCTGCAATCTTTCAACCAATCAGCTAGGCAAGATTAAGCCAAAGCATAACGTATCTGCGCAAAATTGTTTGTTGCTGATGGTTGCAAGCATGTTTAATGAATGAATGCAAGGACTCCCTTGGAGAGCAGGATGGAAGATGATGCCTTTTAAGTCAAATATCATCACATATACTACCTTTGAAAATATATTTATGTTTTCAGAGATGTTGAAGTTTCATATTATATATATTAATGATATACATTATCCACATAATTCATGTATATAATATTAGTAGTACAATAACTTGTAAATTGTTTGAGCTATACTTCAGTTCTACAAATAAAAAATGCACAAATAAATTAGTTTAATAATAATAAAATAATAGAATGTTATTTAGATGTCTATGCATGAAATGGAAGCATGAGGAAGAGTGTCAAGATCATTATATTATATTATTGTGGTTAAAAGTTTTGTAACAGCACCACACTGCAAAGCTACATTCCTCTGAATGAAAAGTAGTGCTGTAGTGTTGAATCTCCATTCAAGTGGGGGACCTACACATTTAAAACTGAAATATTACACAACAGCCCATATCCCACTGTTTTCTTGCATATATTAACATACTCACATAGGTGACTAGTTGCACTTCCCTCCCTAGGTTTAAATGGGCTTTTTACCTACTTTATAAGGCAATTCTTTGTGTGTTCTCTGAGACCAGTGTAACACCCATTTGTCCTTAATTTAGCCTGTTCAGCTGGATTATAATTCATAATGTATGAACAATAAAGTGGACTGGAGTGGCATTTTCACAAACATATAAAGTTTATAAAAATAAACAAAAATACTTTAAGTGTATTTCATACCAAATAAATCAATTCAAATGCAGAGTTGAGGGAGCATAAAACAAGATTTATGAAAAAGGAAAGCTTATACCTTCCACACATGCTCATTTATATTTGAGGACCATCCACACACAGTACCAGGCAATACCATTCCCTCAGGACCATAGCACAACAGGAAGTGACAAAAAGGGAAACATTCACTGTAGTTAAAATAGTATAAAAACATGGGATAATGCAACAGAAAGCGGAACTGGACGTAAGGTTACATAAACATGGTGCCTTAGTGTACAATAATGAGTAATTAAAAGTACAGCCACAGACAGTACAATAAATATAACAGTAATCTTAAATATCTTAAGTATAATTCACCATCCCCTTTCTTATCCCAATTAGAACTCCTACTTTGTTGGTGATTGACCAGGACTCCTTCAATGTGACAGTGAGCTTGAAAAACAAAGGAGATGACTCTTTTAACACCAGCCTGCTCATTGATTATCCTCCTGGTCTGTCTTTTTCAAAGATAACAGTCATAAAGGTAATGCACACAAACACTGCACTGAAAAACATGCCTCAATTAGCAGAAATTTTGTTACGTTCATGAACATTGAGCGTTCTGTTCAGGTATTTTTTAAATAGTTCAGAATATTAATTTGGTGGACTAAACACTACTCAGTTGAGAATCAATGTTTTTTTGAAAACTTGTAAATGTATTGAAAGTATATCGTGAGTAACAATAAGTCCTCAACCTGTGACATTATGTATGAGTGTTTGGATAATTAGCTTTAAGTGTCCATGAGTCTGTATATTAGACTCCTAAATCAACTAGGCTGCTTAGTAATTTCTTTATAGTGACTTTATGTTTTACAGTCACATGGACTGTTCACTGTATCCTATCATCCTTTGGCAGGAAACAAGAAAGACTCTCACCAACTGCATTGGGCCAGATGACATGATTAATAGAACGGTCTGCAGTGTCAGCCTCCCCGTTTACCAAAGCGAAACCTTGGTATGTATAGTTACTGTCTTTACCCATCCAGGGTGGCCCCTTGGTTATACTCCAGGCACTCTGTTACACTGTGCTGGGTAAGTTATTGGAAGCTGGTAGAACAGAACACATAACACACCCAAGACATTATAACAGCTTTATTAGTGCCTTATATGGGTTTATAGAAGAAAGTGGCAGAGTTGTTTTGCGGTTGGCTTGAAACCAAGATATGGGGGTTCGATTCCTTCGTTTCTCATAGTTCTGGTTGCACTTGTACGAAGGCTGGCTCTTCAAATGTGTGGTAAGGTGGAGGGCACCCATGGAGTCACTCAGCGTTTGTTGCTGTTATTTTTACTGACATGACTTCTCGTTTGGCAGCAAAAGGCTTCTCAAAGGATGAATAAGAGTATGATGACGGCTACGAGTGAAATTAGCGATCCGATTGAGGAAACTGTATTCCACAGGGTGTAGGCGGAAAATCGTAGTGTTATTCCAGCTAATCCAAGGAAGTGTTGTGGGAAGAATGTCAAGTTTACTCCTACGAACATTGTACCGAAGTGGATTTTAGCTCAGGTGCTGTTAAGGGTGTACCCAGAAAATAGGGGGAATCAGTGGACGAATACCCCCATAATTGCGAATACAGCTCCCATTGATAGAACGTAGTGGGAGTGGGCAACTAGGTGTCGTATAGTACGATGTCCAGGGATGAGTTGCATAGAATAATTCCTGTGAGTCCGTCTACTGTAAATAGGAAAAAAAAAACCCTAATGCTCACAGGAATGGGGCTTCTCATTTAATTGACCCTCCGTATAATCTGGCGAGTCAGCTAAATACTTATACCCCTGTTGGGATGGTGATAATTATTGTAGCTGAGGTGAAGTAGGCTCAAGTGTCTACGTCTATACCAACTGGGAACATGTGATGCGTTCATACGATGAATCCTAGCAGTCCGATGGCTATAAAGCTCATACTATTCCTGTATACCCGAACGGCTCTTATTTGCCGGAGTAATAGGCTACGATATGGGAGATTATTTCGAACCCTTAGAAGATAAGAATACATAATTTGGGTGCCCAAAGAATCAAAACAAGTGTTGATATAAAACTGGGTCAAAGAACGTTGCGTTTAAGTTACGGTCCGTTAGTAGTATGGTAATGCCTGCTGCTAGGACTGGGCGTGACAGTAGTAGGAGAACAGCAGTAATTATAATGGCTCATAAAAACAGTGGGGTTTGATATTGGGAGATTGCTGGTGGCTTTATGTTAATAACAGTGGTGATGAAGTTAACTGCGCCTAGGATAGACGACACACCAGCTAAGTGAAGAGAAAAAATATCTACTGAGGCCCCAGCATGGGCTAGGTTGCCAGCTGAAGGTGGGTATACGGTCCATCCTGTGCCTGCTCCGGCTTCAACCCCAGAAGAGGCTAATAGCAACAGGAAGGACGGAGGTAACAGTCAGAAGCTCATGTTGTTTATTCGTGGGAATGCTATTGTCTGGGGCTCTGATCATCAGTGGAACTAGTCAATTGCCAAATCCACCGAATATGATCGGCATTACTATGAAGAAAATTATTGCAAAGGTGTGTGCAGTGACGATAACATTTTAAATTTGATCATCACCAAGGAGGGTCCCTGATTTATTCAGTTCTGCTCGGATAAGAAGGCTCAATGCAGTACCTACTATTCTGGCTCAGGTACCGAATACAAGGTATAAGGTGCGGAGTCTTTGTAGTTGGTTGAGAAGAATCAGCGGGTGATTGCCACGGGTAGAATGGCTGAGGTTAAGCGGTAGATTGTAGCTCCATGTACAGAGGTTTAAGTCCTCTTTCTATAAAGCTCTGTGGTGTATAGCATGTCAGATTGCAAATCTGAAGATGCATACTAGCCGGTTGCCGGGGCTAGCTGTTAACTAAGAGTTTGTAGGATCAAGGCCTTCTCATCTAGGAAGGCTTTAGCTTAATTAAAGTGTCTGAGTTACATTAAGAAGATGCGGGCTAAAGTCCTGCAAGTCTTATCAGGGACTAGGAGATTTTAACTCCTGCTTAAAGCTTTGAAGGCTGTTGGTCTGATTATCCTAAGTCTCTAAGATGTAAGGGCTATAATTGCAGGAGTTCTTGGGAGGAGGGCTAGGGAGGCTGTGATGGTGGTGGTGATAATGAGTAGTGTTGATTAGGTGGCTTGTAGTCGTCAAGGGACAGTGGTATTGTTGGTATTTGGTGAGCTTGTTAGTGTTATTGCGTAGCATAGGCAGCGGTAGAAGAAGAGGCTGAGGAGGGTGCTGATTGCTATGATTGTAGCTACTAGTGGGAGGTCTTGTTTGGTTAGCTCTTGTAAGATCAGTCATTTTGGTATGAATCCTGTGAGGGGTGGTAGGCCTCTTAGGGATAGGAGGGCTAACATTGTTAGTGTTGTAAGGATTGGGGTTTTTGATCATGAGGTGGCTAGGGTGTTAATTTTGGTGGCGGATATGGACTTGAAGATTAGAAATATTGTTATTGTTGTTAAAATGTTAATTATTAGGTTGAGGAGAGTTAGTGTGGGTGTTAAGTGTAAAACGATGACTATTCAGCCTATGTGGGCAATGGATGAATATGCTAGGATTTTTCGTAGTTGGGTCTGGTTTAGTCCTCCCAGTGCTGAGGTTAGGCCTAGGAGGGTGAGCAGGGTTGGGTTGATGTTTGGTGCAATTTGGTATATTAGGGCTAATGATTCTAGTTTTTGTCATGTGGAGAGAATGAGTCCGATGGTTCGATCTAGGCCTTGAAGTACTTCTGGAAGTCAGAAGTGGGCTGGGGCAAGGCCAATTTTTTAGCACCAGGGCTAGTATAATTGTGGTGGTTGATAGTGGGTTGGAGGCTTGGTAAGTGTTTCATTCCCTTGATAGTCATGCTTGTGTTGTGCTGGCGAAAAAGATTATTGCTGCTGCTTGGATTAGGAAGTATTTGGTAGCTGCTTCTACTGCTCGTGGGTGGTGTTGTTAGGCTATTAGTGGGATGATTGCTAGTGTATTAATTTCTAGGCCCAATCAGGCTAGTAGTCAGTGTGAGCTGGCAAATGTTAGCGAAGTGCCAGTTCCTAGGCTTGAAACTAGAATGGTGAGTACGTATGCGTTCATTAGTAAAGGAGGGGGTTTAACCCACATTCTTGGGGTATGGGCCTAAAAGCTTGCTTAGCTGACTTTACTAGGAAGTGGTGTATCAGAAGCACAAAGAGTTTTGATCTCTTAGGGAGGGGTTTGAATCCCCTTTTTCTAAGGAATTGAGGGGACTTGAACCCCTGTAAGCCACTATCAAAGTGGTCCTTAAGCATTCAGGCACACTTCCTTTATGTTTGTGGGGGAATGCTTGCTATTGAGATGGGTAGTGCTAGGTGTCATAAAATTAGGGTTAGGGTTAGTGGCAGGAAATTTTTTCATACCAGGTGTATTAGTTGGTTGTATCGAAATCGTGGGTAGGAGGCTCACACTCATAGGAATATAATGGACAGTAGTGCAGTTTTTGTTATTAGGTTGATTGTTATTATTTCTGGTAGTAGTGGATTGTGTGTGGCTTCTAGAAATAGAATTGTTGACAGTGTGTTTATTAGTAGAATGCTGGTGTATTTGGTTAGGAAGAATAGGGCGAAAGGTCCTCCTGCATATTCTACATTGAAGCCTGAGACTAATTCTGATTCTCCTTCTGTCAGGTTGAACTGGGCTTGGTTTGTTTCTGCTAGTGTTGAAATATATCATATAGCCCCAAGCTGACCACTAGTGACTATAAATCAGATGGATTCTTGGGCTACATTGAATGTGTGTAGTGTGAAGCCCCCCACAAAGAGGATGGTGGAGAGTAGGATCAGTCCTAGGCTTACTTCGTATGAGATTGTTTGGGCTACGGCTCATAGGGCGCCAATTAGTGCGTATTTGGAGTTTGAGGCTCATCTGGACCCCAGGATTGAGTAAACTGCTAGGCTTGAGAGTGCGAGAATAAATAGGACTCCTAGGTTTATGTCGGTGATTGGGTAGTATTGGAGCTCAGAGGGATAGGGCTAGGGTGAGGGCTATAACTGGGGTGGCTAAGAATAGGATGGGTGAGGATGCATATGGTCGTACTGGTTCTCTGATGAAAAGTTTGACACTGTCAGCGAATGGTTGGAGTAGGCCATATGGTCCTACGATTTTTGGGCTTTTTCATAGTTCTATATATCCTTGTACTTTTCATTCTAGTAAGATGAGGAAGGCTACTGCTAGGAGAACTGGGATAATGCATAGTAGGGGGCTAACAATTGTGGTTAGTAGCATGTTCATTGTGCTTAAGAGCTGAGAAGAGGAGTTGAACCGCTGGGATAAAGGGCTTAGGTCTTTTGCAATTACCGGGCTCTGCCATCTCAGCCAGCCCTTGTCTTGGGTTTGGATGATGTTTTCCCTTGCTATTTTAGTTGTTTTCTTTAGGTAGGGGTGGGGCATGCTTTGCGTATGGGGCCCCCTCCTTCCGGCCTTTTCGTACTAGGAAGAGGAAATGCATAGATAGAAACCAACCTGGATTGCTCCGGTCTGAACTCAGATCACGTAGGACTTTAATCGTTGAACAAATGAACCCTTGGTAGAATTTTCGCCACTAGGATGTCCTGATCCAACATCGAGGTCGTAAACTCTTTTGGCAATGGGCTCTAGGAAAGGATTGCGCTGTTATCCCTGGGGTAGCTTGGTCTGTTGATCAGGTTTATTATATACCTGGGTCATTACTGGTCAGATTTTTCTGTTGCTTAGAGCTGTAGCTCTTGGCTCTTAGGGGCCTATGTGGTTGACCCCGATTCCTCTTGGGGCTTTTCTTTCCCCCATGGTCACCCCAACTGAAGATAGTTAATCCATTATCGTTATGCTTGTTTGCTTTTTATACCATTTGGTGTGGTGGCTGTCTAGGCGTGACTGGTTAAGAATCTTAAGCTCCACAGGGTCTTCTCGTCTTATGTTAGTATGCTCACTTCTGCACGGGCAGATCAATTTCACGGACTTGAAGTAGGAGACAGTAGGGCCCTCGTGACACCTTTCATACAGGTCTTCATTTAAAAGACAAGTGATTACATTACCTTAGCATGGTTAAAATACCTCAGCCATTGAACTTATAGTCACTGGGCAGGTTGGACCTCTTATTTGTGGGGTAAAAGAGGCCATGTTTTTGGTAAACAGGTGGGGCCCGCGGTTGCTGAGTTCCTTCTTCTTTTGGTCTTTCCCTGTGGGGCACTCCTGTGTTGGGTTAATGATGGGGAGTTATAAGTTTTTCTTGGTTAGGTTGTTGTTTGAAGTACCCTCTTTGGTTGGGTTCTTTATTTGTCAGTGGTGTGTCCAGTCTGACT
This sequence comes from Gymnarchus niloticus, assembly GCA_009936485.2. Classification (NCBI taxonomy): domain Eukaryota; kingdom Metazoa; phylum Chordata; class Actinopteri; order Osteoglossiformes; family Gymnarchidae; genus Gymnarchus; species Gymnarchus niloticus. Next base: position 18,551 of record JAACJT020022681.1, on the reverse strand, counting down.
TACACATGTGCCAGGAGGGGAGCGTGTCCCGCTGTTACTAATTCTAGCATTGGCGCTTCTATGTTTGCATAGAGTGGCTTGGTAGTTTAGGAGGAGTTGGATTTAATATCTGGATAATGGGGTAGTGTTCGCTTGAGCTTCAACGCTTTCTGTTCAGGTGGCTGCTCTTAAGCCCACTGTAGCGAGTGTCTTTTTTAATGTGATCCTTATCTTTCTGTTAAGATTGTGTTCTTTTTTTAAAGGAGCTGTACCTCCTTTAACTAACTTCTATGTATTCTCTGTCTCTTTTGGTTCTTATTATTTTGATTTGAGAAGAAGATAGGGCTGAACTAATATCCATTTCCTAAGCAATTATGCTCCTGACGAAGGAACCAGATGCCAGTAATAATTCACTTGTATAACCCCCACAATAATTGTCCCTGACCCTTAAAGGACCGTGTATCCTTGCTGAAATCGTTGGTGGTCTCTTACTACATAAATTGTTGAGGTCCGATTAATGTCAAATACATCAAAGAAGCATGGGATGAGAATTGAGATGCTAGAGCTTCTGTTTCGTTTGTCGGATGATTCCCACCGGTGGTTATGAACTTATGTCTGGTTCCATACAGGATAATCATAAGAACAGAATATATGGACGATCAAGTAAGTAAGGTGCTGCGACGACCTGATGTATACTATGCACGATAATGCATGTATGTACTAGTACATATATGTATAATAATGCATAATATGTACTAGTTCATATATGTATAATAATGCATCGGTGTGCTGTACATGTTTGTGTATGTTAGTGCATGAATGCAGGTCTGTGTGTGTGTGTGTGTGTGTGTGTGTGTGTGTGTGTGTGTATACACGTTGGTACATTACATGTATGTACTTGCATGAATTATGAATGTTTTGTTCATATGTTATGTCTTGGAGCATTTATGTACTATTACATTAGTTTGTACTGTACATGCGTACATGTTGTAGTATATGTATAGACTATGTATGGTTGCAGTACAGGTACTTATTTTAGTACATACTTTATGTATACTTGTTAGTTGTATGGGCACATAAATGAGCATGTAAGAGAACATACTATATATTTTTTTTGGTTTAGTTCATGTACTTTTTGGGCATGTTATGTTTAAAACCATTTTATGTTCTAGAGCATGTGTGAGGACATATGTATATAGAACATTATATGGATGAGTACATATTCAGAGGGTAGTTTTAATTAGAATCTTAGCTTTGGGAGTTAAGGGTGGGAGTTAAACTCTCCTCTCTCTGATAGCACTAGGGAGGGTTTTAATGTTCGATCTCCAGATTACAAGACTGGTGGTTTGAGCTAAGCTACTAGGGCAGTTAAGTCAGATAATTTTGTTTTCTATTTGTCCCTCTAGTGGGATAAATACGATGAATAGGGTGAAGTAGAGAGTTGATGCTGCTTGTCCAATGATGATGAATGGGTGTTCTACTGCTATGACTCCAATTCATGTTAGGATGATTATGCCTGCGACTAGTGTTCAAAATAAGAATTGGGAGAGAGGTCGGAATGTTATGCCACGTAGTTGTAGAGGTGTGTAGAGCTGGGACGACTATAAGTACTAGAATGGAGAATAGTAGGGCTAATACACCTCCTAGTTTGTTTGGGATTGACCGTAGGATTGCGTAGGCGAATGAGAAGTATCATTCTGGTTTAATGTGTGGTGGGGTTGGCTGGTGTGAAGTTTTCTGGGTCTCCTGATAGGTTTGGGGAGAATAGGGCTAGACATATAAAGGACTAGTACTATCATTATGAACCCTGGGAGATCTTTGTATACAAAGTAAGGGTGGAATGGGATTTTGACTGTGTCTGAATTTAGTCCGATTGGGTTGTTTAACCTTGTTTCGTGTAAAAACAATAGGTGTATAATTGTGGCAGCTGCAATAACGAATGGGAGCAATAAGTGGAATGCGAAGAATTGGGTTAGGGTTGCATTGTCTACCGAGAATCCGCCTCAGATTCATTGTGTCTCCGATGTATGGGATCGCGGATAGAAGGTTGGTAATGACTGTAGCACCTCAGAATGAAATTTGTCCTCAGGGTAATACGTATCCTACGAAGGCAGTTATTATTACTAGGAGGAGAAGGATGACCCCAATGTTTCAGGTTTCTATGAATAGATATAATCCGTAGTAAAGTCCTCGGGCAATGTGTAGATACATGCAGATGAAGAAAAATGAGGCTCCGTTGGCGTGTAGATTTCGAATTAGTCATCTGTAGTTGACGTCTCGGCAAATATGTACTACTCAGGAGAAGGTGGTGTAGTGTATGGCTAGGAATAACCCCGTCAGGATTTGTGTGGCTAAGGATAGTCCTAGCAGGGAGCTGTAGTTTCATCAGGTTGAAATGTTTGATGGGGTTGGGAGGTCAATGAAAGAGTCGTTGATAATTTTGGCGATTGGGTGAGTTTTTCGTAGGTTGGTCATTATGGTTTCTGTGGTTGAATACAATGGCGGTTTTTCAGGCCACAGCTCTCAGTTAGAGTCTGGGCAGAATCAATGGATAGTCTTGTTTCTATATTTTTAGTTGGATTGGTGTTGGTAGCGGTTGCTTCTAACCCTTCTCCATATTTTGCTGCTTTGGGTATTGTTGTGGCTGCGGTGACTGGGTGTGGGGTATTGTTTGGTCATGGGGGGTCGTTCTTTGGTTTTGTTGAATTTATTTGGGCAGCATGTTGGTGGTGTTTGCTTATTCTGTGGCTTTAGCTGCAGGGCCTTATCCTGAGACTTGGGGGGATTGGTCGGTTTTGAGTTATGTTGTAGTGTATATTTTAGGGGTGTTGGTGGTTTTATGTCGGTTGGGTGATAAGTGTTCGTGGGTTGTTGATGAGTTGAAGGAGTTTTCTGTTTTGCGTGGGAATTTTGGTGGGGTTGCATGATATATTATTCTGGTGGGTGGGTGTTATTGCTTACTTTGTAGTCTTGGAGTTGACTGAGTTGAGGGGCGTTGCGGGCCATTAGATTATTATTATGGTTAGTACAGCTATGGTTGTTATTAGGAAGAATGTGGTAAGGTAGGTTTTGATTATGTTTTGCTTTACGTTGTTAATTGTTTTAATCATTGGGATTTGAATAGAGGTGATTCCTTTGGGGCCTGTTTTTTCAAATCATGACTGATCTACCAGTTGTGTGCCGGCCAGTTGGCCAATGGTTAGCTTAAGTTTGGGGGAAAGGCAATGGATGGTGGTGGGGAAGAATCCTAGTATGTTGGAGAAGTTGTGTGGGGTTAGGGTTGGTGTTGGTCTAAGTTGTTTGGCTGTTAGGTCTGTTAAATGTTATTGCTGTTAACAGGCTGAGGATGGAGACTGTGAGGGCGCTGAATTTTAAGAGTGGTGGTATTGTTATGATTTGGGTTTTTGTGGGTAGTAGGTTGGATGTGATGATTAGTCCGGCAACAATACTTCCTCAAGCTATGCGTTTGGTTGGGTTGATGATTGTGGGGTTGTTTTTGTTGATTGGTGATGGGGTAGGAATCGAGAGTGGCCTATTAGGGCGAAGAATATTACTCGGAAGCTGTATACTGCGGTGAATGAGGTTGCTAGTAGGGTTAGTGTGAGGGCTCAGGCGTTTAGGTGTGATGTGTTTAGGGCTTCGATGATGGCATCTTTAGAAAAGAATCCAGCTAGGAATGGGGTTCCGGTGAGGATGAGGCTTCTGATTGTTAGGCATGATGAGGTGAATGGTATGAGTTTGTGTAGCCTCCTATTTTTTGAATGTCCTCTCCTCATTTAGGCTGTGAATAATTGACCCCGAACATAAAAATACCATAGCTTTGAAGAAGGTGTGGGTGCAGATGTGCAGGAAGGGTAGTTGTGGTTGGTTTAGGCTAATTGTTACTATTATTAATCCTAGTTGGCTGGATGTAGAGAATGCTACAATTTTTTTTTTTTATGTCATTTTGGGTTAGTGCGCATGTTGCGGTGAATAGTGTTGTTAGTGCGCCTGAACAGAGGCATGTTGTTAGTGCTGTTTGGTTGTTTTTTATTATGGGGTGTAGTCAGAATAATAAGAAGATTCTAGCTACAACTATTGTGCTTGAGTGGAGTAGAGCTGAAATCGGGGTTGAGCCTTCTGTGGTGGATGGGAGTCATGGGTGTAGGCCAAATTGGGCTGACTTTCCTGTGGCTGCTAGGATTAATCCTAATAGGTGGAGGATTAGGTCTATGGTTTTTGACAAAATGAGTATCTGTTAAATTTCTCAGGAGTTAATGTTTATTGCGATTCAGGCTATTGCTAGGATGAGTCCGATGTCTCCGACTCGGTTATAGATCACGGCTTGAAGGGCTGCAGCGTTTGCGTCGGCGCGTTCGTATCATCAGCCGATTAGTAGAAATGATACAATTCCAACCCTGTTTCAGCCGATGAATGTTGTTGGCTGTAACTAGGGTGATTATTGCAATTAAGAATCTGAGGAGGTATTTAAAGAAGTGGTTTATGCTGGGGTCTGCATGTATGTACCATGATGCAAATTCTATGATTGATCAGGTTACGTATAGGGCAACTGGTGTGATGATAGTGGTCGAACTTGAACCTAGTGTTGATGTCAAATGTTATTGTGTTTATTCAGTGTCAGTTGGTTGTAATGGTTTGTATTCCTTGCTCTAGAAAGAGGCATTTAGGCTGGTGAGGAAGGCTCATTTAACTGAGGCTGTAATATCTTTGCGGGCTCAGTTTTTGTTGTGGGGGTTTGGTGTTATGGTTGTGATGATTGGGAAAGTTAGAAGGGCGAAGATGATGAGTAAGCTTGAGTTAAATATTAGGGTTGTGTGGTGCATAGCCTCACTTGGAGTTGCACTGAGAGTTTTTGGTTCCTAAGACCAATGGATGGGCTGTTATCCTTTAGGGGCTAAGTGACCCATGGACTTGACCTATGGAGCTTGGGGATTAGCAGTCCCTAGTGCAGCCGGCCTCTCTTGGCCTCTTTAACTTCTGTTTTTAGAACCACAATCTAATGTTTTGATTAAACTATATCTACAGAAGCATCAGCCTCATACTAGCTTGGGTTTCAGTACTAGTAGTAGGGTTGGAATTAGGTGGAGGGCTATTAGGAGGTGTTCTCGTGTATGTGATGTATGTGTGGGATGGTGTGTGTCCTCATTGGGTTATTAAGAATATGTATAGGGAATAGGCTGCTGTGATTAGAGTGCCTGTGCCAGTAAGGATAATGGTTCAGTAAGATCAATTGAACATGGAAGTAATAATTATTAATTCTCCTATCAGGTTTGGTGGGAGGGCAAGGTTAGCTAAGTTGGCGATTAAATCATCAGGTGGTTATTAGGGGGAGAATTGTTTGCAAGCCTCGGGCTAGTAGAAGGGTTTGGCTGTGGGTTCATTCATAGTTTGTGTTAGCTAAGCAAAACAGGGCGGAGGAGACTAGGCCGGGTGCGATTATTAAGATGATTGCTCCTGTGAATCCTCATGGTGTTTGAATTAGGATTCCCCCTGCAACTAGGCCTATGTGGCTGACTGATGAGTAGGTAATGAGGGATTTTAGGTCGGTTTGGCATAGGCAAATTGATCCTGTTATGATAATTCCTCAGAGGGTCAGAATAGTGAATGGGTATGCTATCTCTTGAGTTCAGTATATTTATTATTTGTATTATACCATAGCCTCCTAATTTTAGTACAGCGGCTAGGACTATTGATCCAGAAATGGGGGCTTCTACGTGGGCTTTGGGAAGCCAGAGGTGGACTCCGTATAATAGTATTTTTACCAGAAAGGCTAGAAGGCATCCGGCCCATCAGAGCTTGTCTCCTCATTGTTGGGGCGATTAGTATGGATAGGGTGCCTATATCTTTTTGTAAGATTAGGAGGGCTACTAGCTGGGGGAGGGAGCCGGCTAGTGTGTAAAATAAGAAATAGGTGCCGGCGTTAAGTCGTTCTGTTTGGTTGCCCCATCGTGTGATAATGGCGAGAGTGGGGATGAGGGTGGCTTCAAACATGACATAAAATATGATGATTTCAGTTGTGCTGAAGGCCATGATTAGGAAGGTTTAAAGGGAAATGAGTAGGGTGATGTAGGTTCGTTGTCAGTTACTTGGTTCTGTAGAGATATGGTGCTGGCTGGCTATGATTATAAGTGGGAGTAGTCAGCAGGTTAGCACTAGAAGGGGTGTTGATAGCAGGTCTGTGGCTAGGTATATGTTTGAAGTTGTTCATCCGGATTCAGAGGTCTGTCTTTGGACTAATCGTTTATTCGGCCCATTCTAGGCCTTCTTGGAGACATTTGTAAATTAGGCCCAGGGTTAGGAGGATAAGGATGGCTGCAGCTTATGCATATTGGGGTTGGTAGTTGGTCGTCTCATGGTAGTCGGAGTAGTAGCGCAATTTCTAGGTCGAATAGTAAAAAGAGAATGGCTACTAAGAAGAATTGTAGGGAGAAAGGGAGGCGAGCTGAGCCTAGGGGGTCAAACCCGCATTTGTATGGGGATAGTTTTTCTGTGTCTGGGTTTATTTGTGGTAGTGAGAATGAAATTGTTGCTAGGGCGCATGATAGGAGAATTGTAGTGGTTATTATGGTGATAATTAAATTCATTATCTTCCCCTGGGTTTTAACCAAGACTGAGTAATTGGAAGTCACTTGTACTAATACTAATACTAGGAAGATTATGAGCCGCCTCAGTAGATTGAAACGTAAAGGAATAGTAGTAGGACTTCAAATGGGTCTAAGGGTGAAATTCCTGCGGGTGGTCAGCATCCCCCTAGTTCTGGAGTTGGGGCTAGGCTAGAGTAGAAAAAGGCTCAGAAGAACCCTAGGAAGAAGAATACTTTGGATGTAATAAATTATTCCATATCATAGGCCTTTTTGTAGAGGAGGAATGTGGCGGCCTAAATAGGTCCCTTCTCGAACAACATCTCATTATCATTGGTATATGGTTAGTAGGAGTAGTGTGATGCCAAGAGTTATTAGTGTTATAGAGTTGTAGTGGAATCAGATTGCTAGGCCTGATGTTATTAGGAAGGCAGCGGCTGCCCCTGTTAGTGGTCATGGACTTGGGTCTACTACGTGATATGCATGTGCTTGGAGGGCTATTATACTGATTTTTGCAAATACAGGCTTACTAGGAGTACAAATATGTAAGCTTGCATGACTGCTACTGCAAGTTCTAGGATTGTCAGGAGGAGAAGGAGTACTGTTGGTAGAGCTGAGATGGTTCGCATTATAAAGAGTAGGTGGGAGGCGGCTGTGCTTATTAGTTGGATTAGTAAGTGGCCTGCTGTAAGGTTGGCAGTAAGTCGGATTCCTAGGGCGATTGGGCAGATAAATAGATAGTTTCGATAATAATTAGAAGTGGGATTAGTGGGGCTGGGGTTCCTACTGGGATGAGGTGGGCTAGTGTGTGGGTTAGTTGGTGGCGAACCCCGATTAAAACTGTTGCTAGTCATAGCAGTACTGCGAACCCCATATTTATTGACAATTGGGTAGTTGGGGTGAATGTGTATGGTAAAATTCCCAGCAGGTTTAGGGTCATTAGGAATACTAGGAGGGAGGTTAGTAGCAGGGCTCATTTATGTCCTCCTTGGTTAATTGGTAAAAATATTCGTTGTGTAAATTGTCGGAGGAACCATGATTGTAGGGTGATAAGTCGGTTGTTGGAGTAGCAGTTTTTAGGGGTTGGGAACATGATTCATGGGAGTGTAAGTGCTAGGGCAATTAGCGGGATCCTTGTGTAGGTGGATAGTGAGAATTGGTCGAAGAAGCTTAGTGTCATGGTCAGGTTCAGGGTGTGGTGGCATATTCTTTGGCCGTTTGTGGGGTAGGGTCATTTAGGAGGCTGTGTTGCATAATTTTTGGTGGAAACAGGGTTAGGAAGATTAGTCATGAGAAGATGAGGATTGGGAATCATGGGGATGGATTGAGTTGTGGCATGTCACTAGGGGTGGTTGGTGGCCACCAATCTTTAGCTTAAAAGGCTAACGCTGTTCCTGTTTAGCTTCTTAGTGAGGCGTTTTCTAGTATGGAAGTGGATCAGTCTTCGAAGTGTTTTAGTGGGAGTGCTTCAACAGCGATGGGCATAAAACTGTAGTTTGCACCGCAGATTTCGGAGCATTGTCCGTAGTATACCCCTAGATGGGAGACAATGAAGGTAGTTTGCTTTAGTCGTCCTGGAATTGCATCTAGTTTGACCCCTATGGATGGTACTGCTCAGGAGTGTAGGACGTCTTCAGTTGTAACTAAGATTCGGATTGGTGATTCGGTCGGTCTACTTCTAGTAATCGGAATTGTCCTGGGGTAAGATCTTGTGTTGGGATTATGTATGAGTCGAAGGAAAGGTCTTTGTAGTCAGTATATTCATAGCTTCAGTATCATTGATGCCCAATGGCTTTAACAGTCAAATGCGGGTTGTTAATTTCATCCATAAGGTAGAGGATTTGTAGGGATGGTAGGGCAATTATGATGAGGATGACGGCGGGGAGTACTGTTCATACAATTTTGAGTTCTTGTGAGTCGTGAGCATGTTTGTTGGTTAGTTTTGTAGATACAACAGCTACAATAATGTATATGATGAAACTGCTGATTAAATGACTATGAGAGTGTGGTCGTGGAAGTGGATCAGCTCGTCCATGACTGGTGATGCTGTGTCTTGAAGTCCTAGTTGCGTGGGATGAGCCATGAGTTAAGGCACGTGGGGCTTTAACCCACGGCTCTGCCTTGACAATTTTTGGAACAAAACAGGTTTGACTTCTGAATACAATTGCAATGGACAGAGTCAAGTCAGTTAATTTATATAGCGCAATTTAAAACGACCAATGGTTGACCAAAGTGCATTACATAATAAAATATAATGTAATAAACCTAAAGATAAATCAAAATGATGCAAAACATAACACAGAAACCATGCGGTAACACATGGTAACACGTAACACAGAAACAAGAATACTTAGAAACAAGATTTTAAAATGCCTCAGAAAACAAATGGGTATTTAGCCTAGGTTTAAAACATTCAGTTGTGGGGGCTGATCGAACATGGAGAGGGAGGCAGTTCCACGGATTGGGACCAGCTACAGCAAATGCATGGTCACCTTTTTGCCTCAGGTGACTATTTGGGAGAGAAAGGTTATTGGAGAAGCTCCTGCTGACTGCCCTAAGAGGACAGTAGGGATATATGAGGATGCTGAGATAGACCGGTACCTATCTGTTCAGAGCTTTAAAAACGTACAATAAAATTTTAAAAACAACTCTAAATTTCACTGGCAACCAGTGTAATGATGCCAAGATTGGTGTAATATGACACAACTTCTTAGATTTTGTTAATAGACAAGTGACATCATTTTGCACAAGTTGAAGACGAGATAGAGACGTTTGACTGACCCCCCAAATATAGTGCATTATAGTAGTCCAGGTGAGAAGAAATTAAAGCATGGATAAGTGTCTCGAAATCTTTAGAAGAGAACATGCTTGACTTTGCTCAGAAGTGTAAGTTGGTAAAAAGAGGCCTTAACAACAGCATTTATTTGCTTATTGAATCTAAAATCCAGGTCGAATAGAATGCCAAGATTTTTAGCGTAGGGTTTAACATGACCAGAAACTGGCTCTAAATCACAGGCTATGTTATTAGCACATCTGGAGGCCCTAAAATCAAAATTTCCGTCTTGCTGACAGCATGCAAACAGTTTTTATAAACAGTAAACGGTAATGTACATTATTATACCGCATATATTTTATATGCTCATATATATGTGAATTTTGTCATGATGATGTTGGCTCTGTGGTTAGCACTGTTACATCATGCTTGCAGGGTGTAGGGTTCAAATCCTGCATCTGTTCTGCGTGCATGGATTGTGTATGTGCTTTGTTAGTTTCCTCCTTTGGTCTAAAGACGTACAGTTTTGGCTGATTGGCCTTTCTAAATTGCCCATAGGCTGTGTCTGTATCCTGTGGTGAGTTGGTACCATCCAAGGTGCCCTGCCATATGTCCTATGCTGCCTGGGATAGGCTTCAGGCTCCCTGCAACCCTGCATAGGATAAGTAGTTTGGAAAATGAATGAACGTCATGGCAATGCCAAAATTACATTCCATGCCTCTACACAAGATAGTATGCATGTTATTTATTTTACAAGCGTGTGTTTCTCATAATGATCAGAGATTAATTTCTGGTACTTCATGAAGACACATGGGAGCTGGAGCTCATTGTTGTGGGTCAGAATCACTGTAATTTAACTTGTACTGTACACCTTGTGCAAATACTTCTATTATTTAATTTGATCTTCATTTAGCTTGACACTTTTTCAAGTTGTACGATTTTATTATTGTTCGGTATTTAACAACTGACAAGACGCAACTTTAAAGTCAAAGTAGAACTTACATTTTAGAAAAGATGCACACTAGCCATAACCCGTTAATTATGTTAATTAACCACTGCTATTTCTTTTCTATCTTTCCTTTTAGGCAGTTTTTCAAGCTATGTTCCGTATTTCTAATAAGTACAGCTGGAATGAGTATATGGAGATGACTATCACACCTCATAGGTATGTACACATTGTCAGCGGTATCCTGCAAGTCTGTTTCTGAGTTCAGGTTCATACACCAATATAATAAATGATGCAATCATGTCTCTGCAGTGCCAATGCAAAATCATTCAATACTTCAGTGACAAAGAAGCTTCCAGTCCAATTTGGTGTTGACTTTGCTGTTAAAGTGTAAGTTGTGGGTATATCACAATCATTGATATTATATCCTATTTTACTGGAGTATTGAAGTTGCTTGGGTGTTACTGTGGCATTTGAACAATAAGCATTAAAATAACTTTATGCTTCTTTCCAAAGTCTTGACGAAGACTCTGTGACGTATCTTAATTTCACTCCATATGAAAGAGAATCGAAAAATGTGACTCATGTCTTTGAGGTAATATTTTAAGTAATTAACAAGTGTATCTCTTACCATAATCATTATATGAAGATAATTTCATGGATCACCATCATTAATTATCATGTCATAAAAATGTAACTAAGGTACCACAATCAAAAGCATCATTTATAAATGGTGATGAAGCTAGTAAAGATGATATGATGACATGATATCTTGATTGATCTTGCAGGTGAGGAACTTAGGGGCGATTCCTCTACCAGTCACAGTTACCGTATACGTTACAACTGAAGCAAAGCACAACTTTAAGATGGACAAGCATCACATATATGTTCCTGAGGTAAAATTTCAAATTAGCAATATTACAAATTGATGGTAAAGGTTTACACACATAACATACCTATTGCCAATAAGTGGGTTTTTCATAGACTGAAATGTAAATGTAGCAGACATTCCACCAAAGTTATGACTTCTGAGTATTATGATTCATCTAAATGCTAATGTAAATTTTGCCCTTGAATGGATTTTATAGCACTGCTTTGACATGAAGCATGAAGACATTGGTTGTAGAAATGGGTGTTTTGTGTCCATTCATGTTCACAGCAGATTAAATTTTGCTTAAATTAATAACACTTACTGTTAAACAGGGTGTATGTGAGAGTGGTTAAGGGATTTAAACTTTCAATTAAAGATGTTTTAATTTCAACAAAGTTATTTTTCTCCAGGCAATGCATTGTGGAAATATTACAACCACTAATGTACCAGTAAGTATTCTTTTGTTTATCTTATTACTTCTAAGTATTCCTTGTAAGGTCTCTGGTCCCATACACTGAGCATAATTTAACTATAATTGTCACACTTCTTAAAGGAATGCTACAGACCTACAGAATATTGTTTTTTTGCCAAGCTTTGGAGTTTTTGTTCCTCTCCTCTGTTGTCTTCTGGTCTTTTCCCTTCTCATCAATGTACATTGTAATTACCACACAATCCTTTTAAGTGCCTTGGGCCAAAGTGGTTGTGAAAGACACTATAAATATAAATTGAATTGAATTGAACTGCATTTCCATGATGCTGGCTAGCTGGTGTTCAATAATTGTCATTTAAAAAAAAACAAAAAACTAAAGCTAATTTTTCAATGAACAACAGGTTTCCCAGAAGTTGAAATAATAAATTGTATTAGGATGTGGTGTATTGTAATCTTATTTGCTTTGTACTGTATAATCTGTATGCCTGTTTATGCTATAGCTATAGCATAACAGAGGTATGGGCCGTTTGTCTCTGTTTAAACAAAAAACTTGTTTATACTGTATGTATAAGTGTTTCATGCTTTAATTATGTCTGTTACAGGATTGCAAGCAGCCCTGTCAGGCATTCCAATTCAAAATATTCAGTCTCAAAAGAGGCTCGCCTGTTAAGATTGTATTGTCAGCACTGGCAGAATTTTCTGACAAAAAGAAATACCAGCAGGTAAAATACAGTAAGATAAGTGCAATTACAGAAGGTCTTACAATATGCATTTATTTGGCCACTACAAAATCCAGTATAACTGTTTCCCAAACTGGGGTACACATCCCTGATTGAGGCAGCTTTCAGTGGGCACATTGTGTGTGTCTTAGTGGTGTCTACTATTGGTGTCTCCTTGTTGCCTGTAGTGTGTGTGCATGCATGTGCCCTATGCTGCCTGGGACTGGCTTCAGGCTCTGTGACACTGACACAGATAAGTGGATGCCTGAACCATGTAATTAATACATCTTACTTTGGTACTTGGGATGCATGCATCTATTCTGTCTATCTAAATTGTCCTTCCATCAAATAGTTTCACTACTATAATTGAATATGCTTCTTTGTCACTATTGCCATTAAACTGGTACTTGGGAAAGTGAAAGCACCAAATGTTTCTTTTATTCTTAGAACCTTCAGCATCAGCTGACCTCTGAACTTTGCGATAATACAACTGCAGAACTAATTTTCTGTCTTCACAGATCCTGGCTTTTAATGAGGATCGTTTAGAAGTGCAGTTTGAAAACAAAGTAAAACTGAGCTATGATAAAGAGCGGTATGTTCAAACTTCAAGCAACTCAAGGGTAAGCTTTTACAAAGCTTTGTTGTTGTCTGTAAGGAAGATTATGAAGTCGACATAATTTGAGTGGCAAACACTCTCCCATCTTTTCTTAACAGGACAAATATGACCCCATGAAGTTCCATGAAGCAGAGGTATATTCTTCTTATTATTAACATTATTATAGTTGTTGATACCGTTGTTATAGCTCCATTCTGATAATAACTATACTGAAAAGGCTTTATAAATGAGCTTCAGGATAATGGGTGCAGTTTTTAAAACTGTTGTATATTATGCTAATTTGTTAATTATATTGTATAAATTCCAATACAGTTTAAAGTGAATGTAATTACAGGCAATAAAACTAGCAATGAAATAATTATTTCCTAAATCCTCATTCATTTGTAATGTTCTATGGATTATGTTATTAGCCTGTTTTTATTGTCTGTCAATATTTTATTACATTTTTCAATTACTTGATTCATCTGCTCATTGGTCCTAGTAGCTGTACTTAGTTCTTTTCTAAAAATATTCATAGAATGATTATATTTGAGTCAAAGTCGGTTTATTGACACTAAATCTCAACTTCAAGCCCAAGAAAATGTAAGTTCCATTGAAACTGTGAAGTAGCGTAACTTACGACACTGACAGCTATGATTGTTATAAACCATCATTAGCAGTAGGCCTTATATTCCTGCAACCTGGTGATGGACTGTTGGTTGCATGTTCAGCCTTAAATGTTATACAATCTTAACCATGATTTCAAATATTTGTATTGGAAGAATTGTCTCCCAATCCATGTACTGCAAATAGAAGTGAAAAAAAATGAGGGGAGAGATCATGAGCACAGGAAAAGACAAGAAAACAGATCATGAATTCAGTCTTATCCTTGAAATCCGATATTAATAGTGCCTGTAGAGATTAAAGTTCTCATATTATGAAGAGTAGAAAAAGCTCCTTCTTATTATAGCATTAAGTGACTGGATGAACCAATATTTCTCAGCTGCAGAATGTGTGACCACTTCATTTCAGATTATTTGTCAAGCTGAGATGATCATTCCTCCAAAAAAAGCTTTTATTGTTGGGGTGGGAGCTGGAGGAGGACTCTTTCTTCTGATTTTAATTGTTCTTGTGCTGTATAAGGTAAGTTCACTGTATATCTACGATCTAGACACCCATCTTCCAAGTCCTTGTTCAGGTCAGGGTAGAGGAGGGGCCTGGAGCCTTTGCTAGGCAGCATGAAACACAGGGCTGGGGAACACACTAGATGGCATGCCTGTCCATCACATGACAAGCACACAGAGTCATACGATACTGGTTATTTAGGGACACCAATTAGCCTACCTGCATGTTTTGGGACTATGGAAGGAACCCCACATAAACGTATAAAGGAAGACCATGTAAACACTATACACACAGAGTAGAGGGTGGGATTTGAACCCTGTAGGTATATGAGGTCACAGTGTTACCTACTGAGCCTCCAGCTTTACATAGGGGAAAAAAGTGCAAAGACAGCTGATTATTTCATGAAATACAAAAGGTTCCTCAGTGGTCTCACATTTTTTACAGTAACATATTTCTGATGGCATGTTTCTACACAGTTTTAATTGTTTCTATGAAACCAACAGAATAAAAAAAGATTGGGACTTTTAGTATCTTTTACAATTAAACTTCTAATCTTTTTTTTATTCTGAATCATTTTATTTCTGAATGAATTCTGGGACATTTCAGGCATCAGAGCTGACTGAGGAAGTAGGGGAACATGGAGATAGGGTTTAGGAGGCAAGAAATTACTGACTTTACTGGGGGGTTGCTGGAAACAAGGAACAAGAAAGAACCAGGCACAAACACACAATGAGCAAGGAACAACAGGACCAGGCAAGGAAACTAGGCAGGACTTTGGGGAGGCAAAAATACAACTAATAAATGGTTCAGTAACAGAAAACTGAATGGGTTGGCAGAGGGACCTAAGTATGGCTATGAAATATGGAAAGCAGCAGCAGGTCTGGAACAGGGTAACCAAGGCCAGGTGTGTCTGGAGGTGGAGCAAGAGCGACCCCTGTTGGTGTTCATCAGTAATGTGACGTTTTACCAGTTTTGGGAGAACCCTAAAATGAGATGTAGTCCATACATGTAATTTTGCACGAATGGATTCATTCATTCAAAAAGAAAAGAGTCAAACAGCCAAATTTTGTTGATAACTGCTAAAAGCCCTTGTGTATGTTCATTTCTTTATCTCCAGTGTGGATTCTTCAAGAAAAAGCAACTTTGCGTGCCCTCTGAAGACACAAATCAGACATGGAAAAATGGAGAACCAGTGGAGCATGAAGAAAGTGTTAACATTGCAGCAAAGGAGGGAAACAGTGAGGTGGACACTAATCCACTTATAGGTAGTGATGAGAAAAGGGAGGGTTCGTGCTTAGAGGATGTTACAGCAGATGAACCAACAGACAAGGAATGCGGAACAATCCAATCCAATGTGGATCCTAATACTCCTGAAACTGGTAGTGATGCCCCTAAAGGTGAAGAATAATGGGTGAGGTTTGTATTAAAGGTAAACAGTAATCATGAAAACATGTTTTTGATTAATTTAAAGGCAAAAGAGGAATATTATTTAAGCAGATGCATTTTTTTTTTTTTTAATATTACATGAATCATGATAGGAAATATAAAGTATTAAAGTGTGGTATTTTACGTCAATGGAATTTATTTTTTAAAATGCTAATTGGTTACAGAAGAAAAAATAATGCCAATTTTGGGACAAATGTGTAACAAAGAATTCATCAAATATTATTAGTAATTATTCTCAAATGAATTAATCATATATTTATACATATTCATGATTATCCCGACACACAAATGAAATTTGCAATAACACAAAATATGCAAAACATTTAATTTGCACTTATGTATAAGTGAATAACAAAAACTATCCCTTATAATGACAATGGCTTGTCAAGTAAGAAGTAACCATTTGTATAAATGCAGACTGTAATTCATATACACTACCATTCACAAGTTTGGGGTGACTTAGAAATTTCCTTGTTTTTGAAAAAAGAGCAAGCTTTTTGTCCATTAAAATGACCTCAAATTGATCAGAAATAGTGTAGTATTGTAAATGACTATCGTAACTGGAAATGGCTGTTTTTTAATGGAATATATGTATGGCACAGGACTACAAAAGACTACACATAACAAAGTGCATATGTGCAAACGTGCAACAGTGCAAGGCAAGACAGTGGTACAGACAATGACAGTGCAGTGCCCACCAGTACACAATTGTGATATATACAAAAGTAGCAGGTAGTGATCATTTACAACTGATATTTATAATGCAAAAAGTAGTAGGTAGTGATCATTTACAACTGATATTTATAATGCAAAAAGTAGTAGGTTGTGATCATTTACAACTGATATTTACAATGCAAAAGGTTGTGCAAAGATGTGACAGTATAATTAGTTAAAGAGCAGATGGAGACATGACATGGGGAGCAGGAAGAAGGTAACAGTATAATAATGGTAATTGTAATGCTGCAAATGGAGGATTCTTTCACGAAAGCAAAGTTTTGAAGGACAATTTTTATTTCAATGACATTATTTCTAACTTTGTCAATGACTATTTCCTATTGTGCTATATTTTGTATTCACCCACATTTCTTGTATGTTGTCATGGATAACAAAGAAATGTCTAATTGACCCCAAACTTCTGAACAGTAGACACAGGTGTTTCTTAATCATCAAAAGATTTTGGAGGGTTTTAATTTAGTATTTAAATTGTTCTATTAGTGTTAGTATGATTATATAAATGTCACTGATATTTAATTGCACTAAGGTTGTAGTCACTGAATTTGACCAATTAATTTTATTCTTCAGCAATTACATATTTTAATGGATGGATTTTAATTTTCAGCAATAAATCTTTCAGATACAACATAATATTAGGAGAGGTTGTTTTAATGTCTTTTCAATGAACAAGAAATTTAGCTCAGGTGGTAGAACTGTCATTTCACACCTTCATAGTTGTGGATTTGACTCCTGCCCCCTGGTCTGTATGTGTGGCTTCCCGCCGTCTGAAGACAAGCAATTCAGTGAAGTTTCTCTATACTATCCATAGTATTTGACTTTTCTTGTTTGCTTGCTTATTTTTTTCACAATTTTTACTGTTATTATTTTCTCTCTGGGGCAAGATGTGCATGCGACATCTTACATTGACTTTTTTTTTTTTTTTTACATTTTAGGGTGCTGCCTCAGGGTACGGGGGGAGGTTTTTGTTATGGTCTATGTTAATGCTTGTTCATGTTCTTCTTCCATTGTCGTTCAATAAAAATTTGATTACAGAATAAATATAAAGTATTCTGGTTGCCTTTTGTATACGTGAACTGGAAGCCTACTGAAATTCTCTTAATCGTATTCTAGGTGGAAATAGTACCCCTTTCTCCCTCTTTTGTGTTTGATACATATCCAGTTTGTTTGAATGTTTATTTGTATTTTATCAAATAGATCTACATTCAAGAACAAGTGATACGGAATGCATGGAAATATGTAATCAGATTGTGGAGTTCGAAGAGGCAAAAAGTCAATATACATATTGTTAGTTTAAGAAACAGTGTCCGTACTCCAGACCGGTGGGGTGTCCTACGAAGTGAGTTATACTGTACGCACCCCGAGTTAACCCGATTGAGCCGGGTTATTACAAACACTGATCCTCGCCATTAGAGATAAATGGTACTACGACGGTGGTTATAAGTGCAGTATGCTAAGTCGTGGTTTCTGCATATGTGTGCGTGTCCACATGGAAGGGGCGGTGTCGGCAGTGCAAACCCACCCTGCCGTAGATGTAGTGAGCCTCTAGTAAAGTGACGTAGTACTCAAAATTGCAAAGACCCTATAGTAAAGTTGCCTTCAACAAAATATAATTGCTTATGTATAAGAAGTTCTGTTACGAACTGTTGAGAATACCATGAGTAACAGAATTGCCCAATTCGTCACTTCACAAATCGGTTCTTCATTAAATTTCGGAGACATACCACGTATGTGGCATACATCCACCGTGTTAAATTCTACGTGTCTTTTTAGAGGTTCGTAACCGAATAAAGCCTTTTTGACTCCAGGAACATGTATCCTTATACATAAGCAGTTATATTTTGTTGAAAACTTTACAACTAGGAAAATAGATGTTATTCACATATTCTAAAAAATAAACAATTAGGCTACTTTATGAAATTAAATTTTGCATCAGATTTGCGTAAAATACAACAAAGAGCTCAAACTGGAGGTAACAATAGACTCCAAATACGTATATCCGCAATGAATAGTCATGTAAAATTAGATAATTTTCTATATTTAACTTAAAGATTAACACGTCATAACCATACTGAGGACAGCCTTGAAACGGAAGTTCAGGAATTGTCCACACCGCAATGCTTGGTTCTTCAAATTAAGATGAACAAGTTAATGCTTAAATAATACCCAGTTGTTTCAATGTATAGCACTGACTTGGTTTCATAGAATTTGTGGTTTTAAAATAAAGCACGTTTAACGGGTGTTACGTGCCGTGGGATTTTCTGGTGTGTGTGTGTTTTTTTGTTCCAGGTCCGTCTGCCTATCATTCGCCTCCTTCGTCTTTCCAGTCCGCCTTCCATTCGTCCGCTCCGCCT
>JAACJT020022680.1:14373-32656 GCA_009936485.2 Gymnarchus niloticus | reverse complement strand
CCAGCCCTGTGTCCTGTGATGGACTGGCATCCTGTCCAGGGTGTACCCCAGCCCTGTGTCCTGTGATGGACTGGCATCCTGTCCAGGGTGTACCCCAGCCCTGTGTCCTGTGATGGACTGGCATCCTGTCCAGGGTGTACCCCAGCCCTGTGTCCTGTGATGGACTGGCATCCTGTCCAGGGTGTACCCCAGCCCTGTGTCCTGTGATGGACTGGCATTCTGTCCAGGGTGTACCCCAGCCCTGTGCCCTGTGATCGACTGGCATCCCATCCATGGTGTAACCTAGCCTTGTGTCCTTCGATGCATGTGGTAAGCTCCAGCCCCCTCCCCCCCCAAAAACACACGACCCTGACCGGAAGAAGAAGATGGATGGACGAGTGGATTAAAGTCTTTTTATTTTATTCTGAATTTACATATATCTTATAAACTATAATTTGCAAATTGTCAATACAATGACCACTCAAAAAACAGAGTATTATATTAAAGACCCGCTTCAGTACTATTTCAGGAAGACATTATGTTTTTTTTACCTGCTCACTTGTATGGCGTGAGGATGATGATATCACTGCAGCCTCCTCAGTGCCTCCATCAGTTATGTTACACTTCCTGTTTGCCAGATGAATCCTCCACACACCTCGCCTTGAGCCTTGGGCTCTCTCAGGGGCCACGTTAGCACGTTAGCACATTAGCACTCCTTAGCACTCCTCTGGCATGCGCTGCTGCCTCCTCCACGACTTGAAGTTCTGCGGTTTCTCGAGTTTGACTCAGGAAAGAACGAATCAAATGTCAGCAAACAATATGGGACGAGCCAAGCGGTTAGTACTGGTGGTGACTTTGATGCCGACAGCTGTCACTGTCCTGCTGTGCCCTTCATTTCCAAACTGCTAGAATTCTAAGGGCCACTTTCAAATGTTTGCGAGGGTTTTCTGAAGAAGGCCGGCACATTCCTTGCCTCATTAGAAAACGCTGGGCGGAATTTAGTCCACAGCACACAAACTCAGATATTAACGATGTAAAGACGCTCTCAGAAAGCATGAGGACTAAGAAAAGCAGAAACAACAGAGATGGTTATTTCCAGAACCTGCTAATTATCTCACTGGTATTTGTCAGCCATTTCTGACCAGGGCATTGTGGGGAACAGTCTTATATGAGCTTATAGAGCATGGTGGCTCAGTAGGTAGCATTGCTGCCTCACACCTCCAGGGCTACGGGTTCGATTTCCAATCCTGCCTCCTCCAGGTGCTATGGTTTCCTCCCAAAAACATGCGGTTAGGTGAATTGGCTTCTGTGAACTGTATCCTGTCCAGGATGTACCCCTGCCTTGTGCCCTATGTTGCCTGGGATTGGTTCCAGGCTAACTGCAAATTCGTGCTGGATAAGCTGTTGGAAGATGGACGAATTGCACATGAGCAGTACAGTGAATTGTAAGCAAAACAATGTACACAATCATATGTAAACAAGCTGTGAGATGAAATATGCTTCAGTTCAATACTGAGTTGTGGAACATATAAAAAATCAGGCTGCAGAGAATTAAAAGTCATTACACCAGGTGTATTACATTTTTTACCGATGATAAATTTGCAGATTTGTTGAGGAGGTGAAAGATCTACTGAGGTCATGGTTCAGTTTAAAGGCTGAATTGATTCAGTTTATTTTTTTAAGTGAGGGCAATCGTTTAGAGGATCTTCTGCCCTGACTGCGGTAAGGGAGCCATTCTCTGTTGAATGCTGAGCTGAGTGAAATCTATGAGAATGAATGGAGGAGGAGGAAGAGGGGTACAAATAGCCACGAGGAAGGAGGCATCTGGAGGAATTGAGTAACCCAGGCGAAGTGGGTAAAGGCTCACTGCTGCAGACCAGAAGGAGCTTTCTGCTAAGTCTGAAAAGGCACTGGCATGGAGATGATGCTTTAGGTGATAGATGAGGTTCACAAAGTTCAGAACAAAATGGAGGGATTACACTGGAACCTGGCCAGAACATCTTGCATTGGGTCATGGCAATCAGAGAACTGTCCACCACCTCAGTCACATGCCATAAGAACACATATTTTCTATAGAAGTGTCATTGAGGCATATAGGCATTGCTCAATGAAGAGACTGAAAGGGCTGGATATTGGGCACGTAGATTTTTTGATGTATGAAAGAAATCGAAGTTCAGCAAATGTCTCAAGGGTGCAGTCAGATGGCTTCTCCTTTGAAGATCCAATTCCAAATGTGTCCCATTGCTGTTGTGCTTCACTGCGGCCTGGGAATTGGTAGCAGGTACCCATCTTAAAGGTTGTCTCAACTATGAGACATGAAAAACATCACTTTCTGTTGTGCGGTGCGTCGAACTGTCGTTATGGTCAGGGGTGCCAAAAATGGGGAGGAAATCCGGAAAGATCCGGGCGGGGGGACGCCGATGTGCACAGGGGTCTTGGAAGGTGCCAGGAGTCTGGGAATAGGGGCTTTAGGGTGAGCTTTTGTCAGGGAGCCCAAAATTTCCAGCCTTGTCCTTGGTCATCTTAAGGGGTCTTCTCAAAGGTATACGACATGCCACCCTGCGTATCCATGCTCCTAGCTACATTACGAGTCTGTTATAAACTTAAAGAAAACAGTTAATAATGACAGATCCATGTAGACAGCTATGCAGTCACACAGACGTGAGAATGTCTAGACAGATCTTAACTAAGCTATTCCCCTGACTAAATTATTGTTTTTGGAAACTTCCCCCGAACATCAAATGCGGGAACACATAAAAGCTACAATCGTGTGAAGTAACAGCTCCTGCATGCTAGTTAATTGGAGCGTGCAGGTACTTCAAATGTGCCCGAGTGGTTAATGCCGTCATTACCGAAAGCAGTACGGCAGCGTGTATGGGCGGAGTCTATAGGCCATCTGAACTTTGTTTCTAACTGAACCCTCGTGAGCTGAAAAGCAAACTAAACAGAATGCAAAGCAAGTGAGGAAAAAAAAAAAAAAAACTGTGTGGTATGTTTACTTGAACAATCACAACACAATCAGCGAGCAAAGTTTAGCGTTAGAGATGGTGTTTTTGTTAGCGTTGGGGACTTGGAGAGTACAGGGACACAGAACCTGGAGACAGATGGTTGCTGACTAATCTAAAGCCCAGGGAGCATATTATCACACTCAGTAACAGGGCATGGAGGTGTCTGCCTGCCTCGTTAACATGCAGATTTAAGTTAGGCCTTCAATCATTCATTAATAGCAATGTTCCACTCGCACCTCCTTTAATACTGCATGGCAGAGTAATCAGTAATTGAAGTATAGGAAGCTTCCCTTTATATGCTCCAGTAGCTGTTGTGTTCTGAGGGTTGCGGCTTTGTGGACTCCACTTAAGGATTAGTCAGATTGGGGGGGGCTGTGTCATGAAGCTTGACCTTTCTAAAATCACCGAAGAATATTGTTAGGGAGATCCGTGTGGGTGTCTGCGTGCCTGTAATGGGGAGGAGTGCTTGCGGAGTGGCCACCACACATCAGTTTGCCCAGGTATGAGATAACACACCTGATAAGGTATCACTTGGCTTGAGTAGTTTCACCAGTTGAATGCTAGTGCTATTCACCAGTTGCTTTTTTGAATGTTTCATATAGTTCTCCTGGGACCCAGACACGGATTATACATGTATGTTGACACATTGTGGTTTGCGCAGATAACCGTTCTCTCTGATTAATATGCATCTTTGGTTTGAGTAAATAAAAAGCCACTCCCTCTGCAGTTAGGCCAACATCTAACATATTCAGTCCCCTCGATCTGTCGCCTCTGCAAACAGGGTGAGGCATTCCAGCCAGACGGTAAAAATAACGCTGCCTTTTCTGTGCCCTTGTAACATAATCCAGCTGGAGAATTCACAGGTGTTCCTGGCGCGCGCCTCGCTTCCGCTGCCAGCCTTGCTATCGGAGTAGACGCAAAAAGGATGCCGTCCGTTCATCCGTCATTGACGGCGGGCCAGCGTTGCGGCGCTCGCACCGTTTTACCGTTAGTTATTCAGCCGAGGAGCGCTCATAACGATGGCTTGATGGATGCGGGTAAACATGTTTTTGAAAGAACAGATTAACGCTGAGTGGAAGCAGAAACAAGAGCTCTTCCCTGCTCTTGCCCATCAATTTATCAGCTTTTTTACATAAAAATGACTTTCCATGCATTTAAACTGCTCACTTGAACGCTACGTCCTCACCCTGGCTGTGCCGCCGACCGTCTTCACCCCTGTTTTTCGACCATTACTGTACGGCCCACCTTCCCTACCAGCTTAGCGATATTCTTGTTCTGGAGACAGGCGATAAACAAGGCCTTAAGTTCCATTGTGTTTCCTACATATATATGGGCTAAACATGACAAACGAGTAAACCTGTGGTGATGCTCTTTAATTCCTCAGACGTTTTCCTTTGAAGTTACACGCTTTGTATGCGTGCGTAACTTCTGGTTCGTCGTCTTTTCCGAAGGTCCAGATGCGCAAAACAAATGGTCCTACACGATAAATGAAGATCACAATAATGAATGTAACATCTCTCCCATCTGTAGATATTGATCCTTGTACGAGGCATACTGTAGACCAGCTAAATTAACATAATCTTGAATATTCCGCACATGGCTTGATGAGCTCATTGGTTGTTTTATTGCTTTAAGAGCAGTTATGTCCAGTAATACTGAAAGTACTTAATTTGCCTAAAAAGTATATATTTTTATTTTGTTTATATTTTAACTGTCAGTTTCTTCAGTATATAATTATTTTAAGCAGAGAATGTATGTTCAGAATGAACAGTAAACACTGGCTTTTGTGCAGGCAAACACTGGTTGCACTCCAAGTCAAATGTATTTCATATTCATGGGAAATATTTACTGCAATGATACAATGAAATTTCATTGAAACATTCACTTTGAATTTAATGCATTTCAAATTGGTCTCAGAAGCATATAAATATTGATGTTTATATGATTTTGCGTGCTATAACGATTGCTAGTGAAAAGCATTGTGAGAATTTCCAGGCTTTGCCGTCTGCTGCTCTCTCATGAAGCTCCTTGACGTGTAGATGCCCAGTCTCTTCTCATGTTTCCAATACGTCTCCCCATACGTGTTTTAATGCGCACCTCGAGAAACTTTATACGTTCCTGTCAGTTTCAAAAGCCCATCGCATGTAAGGCAATTCTAAAGAGATTATTCACCTGTAATATGACAACCACTGAAACCAGGTCCTTTGTTATGAGATTTCCCATCAGCGTGTATGCTCTTTCTGTGTCAGACTTTTTGAAGTATTAGAATATTAATATCATTACCTATTCTGAGCACCCTGTGATCATTACTGTCTTTTCTGTGGAGGACAGCTTCCCCTGGCTAAACGGTTTAGAAGCATAAATGGTTAGTTTAAGGGAGCGTATTTTTCCCCCGACTTCAACAAAGGTTTTAATCGCTCCTTGTAATCATTGGATCCAGTCCAAAGCTTTTTAATCCTCGTGTTCTTTGCGAGCCCATGTTCATTATCAGTCTGAACCTAACCCTCAAATGCTTTCAGTCTGTTCCAATCCTTACCATCAAAACTTTGTGGTAATCCGGCGATTTATCCTCTTTTAAGGTGTAAAAAAAAAAAAATAAAAAAATCAGTGAAGATTTTGACCAAGACAAAGCACCTTGGGCTCATGCCAAAAAAAATCCCTTCCCCATTTGACATATTGCAAGTTGAATTTTTTGTTCTAGTTCTTCATTCCGCTGAGGCATATTTGATATGAAAAAGTACATTTGCTGTGCTCTAGACCTACCTTTCAGCCAGGAGCCATTTTTTCACGTTATATTAAGAAACTTTCCTGATGTGTGTAGATTTAAATGTGTCCAACACATCCCAGTACCTTTCTTACCACATGGTCCGGCTCTTTTTGAAGTAACCCAGAAATGTGATGACGCTTTTTCTCTCGATCCTTCCCCTCCTCCTATATTGTGCCTTTTGAAAAGATTTTTGCTGGCCGCTCAAGTTGATTGAGAACGTATGCAAACAGGAGATTGATTTCCAGGTGTCGAGCCCTTTGAAAGTAAAACTTTCACTAATAATAACCCACTACTCATCAGAAACGAGTGCTGTGCGATCCTGGCATGTAGGCTTCTGTCTTTCATTAGCTCTGTGTTACTTTTTGAGTAATTCTCACCTCTGCCTCCTTTAGATCTGATGACTCAGAATTTCTTCCCGCGGAAAAATTCATTCTGCACTGCTTTGTTGTAACAAAGTTGAGTTGTAAGAACAGCACCTCTTATGATGGATTAGCAGGCCTTCTCCCTAGAGTCTATATTTTTCAGCGTTTTACTGCTAGCAGTTATTATTTATTTTTTTTTTGTAAGGAATACGAGTGATCAAGTTTTACCCGAGGACAGACAGCTCCTGAAACAGACGTTTATATAAACAGTTATATTTAAACGCATTTTTTGCTTTTAAATTATTGATGTATTTTTACATCTGCACATCATCCATAGAGCCAGTACTTCTGGACTCATTTGAAATGGAATAACTGCATTTTGTAGAGAGATCGTCGAAGCGAACGAGAATGGAAGAAAAAAAAAAAAAAAACGCTTTGAAGTTATTGGTGGGACTCAGTCTAGTTGCCTTAACTGCTTTGACAATTTTGTTACCTACGTGTAGCAGGACATGCTGTGGGTTGAAATGGTATCTTTGCGTGTTATCGTCAATGGATGCAGTAGAGCAGTGTAAAAGGAGGTGATGTCGACCGAGCGGAGGAGGGGCGTTTGTGGATTGTGCAAACTGCTAAGCCCTTTACAATCTTTAGGATAACAGGGTACTAACATCTGTGGTCTGACGTTTGCTCAGTATGGAAATGTATGCAGCACACTAAATAGTATATATTCCTGTGCCTGGCGTGTATTTATGTAACGTGACATAAATTTTAGCTGGAAAATAGTTTCGGCTTTACATGAAATCAGGTTTGAACATAGCCTCCCATCTGCAAATAAGTCTAGCTGTTATTTTCAAGAAACGCTGATGGCATCCAGTAATTTTCCTGTGTTCCTAAGCCAGGAGCAAAATGCATGCACAAATAGGCAGGAAAAGGAATCAGTGAGCTCTGAATATTTGTCCTTCGCTGATTGTTCTGTTATAGTTTTTCTATACTTCACCTTTAGAATAGTTTTGGATTTTAACTTTACAGCCTGTTTCAAAATTCTGGTATGAATGTACTGTATATCTGCGTGGGATTTGTGATATCGTTATCCACCGATTCCATCGGACTGTGATATTTTATACGCAGCTGCGACAAAATGTTCCTAACACTCGTTAGCGAAATCAGGATCCAAGTTCTCTTAGGACACAGGCAAAACACCGACCCTCATGCAATGGACCCCACTCAGGTGACGTGAATACTGGCTCGAGAAAGCCTTGCTGATCCTGGGGAAGGCCGGAGCTGATTTTGGCCTGACAGCTGCTTTGGATGTAGCAGAACTCGGTTGGACGGTGACAGGTGTCACAGAACCCACCGTGTAAACCTCAGATATGCGGTAGATGAAATGAGGCTGGCGTGGAGTCATCAAGATGGTGCCTGGAAGCCTGGGCTCTCTGTCTGTCTCAGAGCAATAAGAAATGGTTTATTTGTTGCTCCAGAATAAACCGCTAGTAGTCTGTGACGGTATCTTGAACAGAAAGATCTTTTTATACTGTGCCGTAAAGATGTGGCCAACCCTTTTCATCTGAAGGCATCGGTGGCAGAGTTTCAGAGGAGGCTAAGGTTAGATTTTACTAGAGAAGTCACGGCAGGTTTTTAATCTAATTTACTGGGTACCATTACAGGTTTGAACAGTAGGCCAATTAATTAATATCAGTTTTTTTTTTTTTCAACATAAATTGAGAATTTTTTATCAAAATGGCCATCGTGTTGGACAATCAAATTAATATTAGGGTAGACAAAATCTAAAGTTTTTTTCTTTTTACTCACAAATCTTTGCTTTGTAGGTGTACCATTATGTGAAAGCTGAAAAAAGGTAACAATTTTCAACAGTTTAGAGTATCCCACAGGGCTTTATCTTTGGGGAAGTTGTCTATTAAGTAGTAATAGGTTGAAAAATGGAGGAAACTGAGTGTGTTCAGCACCTTGAACACATTTTTGTAAACTGCACGATCATCAAATCTCAGCATTGTTTTCCAGTTCCCCTCTGGAGTACCCGTAAACCCTTGATCCACACACGCTACCCTGACCACCCACGTGGTAATCCTTCATATCCTTTGTAATGGGTCACGTTTGCTCGAGACCTCTTCATCTGAGATCAACGTGAGGCGTCAGGTATCATCCTGGAGTGGGTGGGCCAGACGGCGTCCAAGCAGTCGGTCAGATAGCAAGGCTACTAGGTCAGAAGAACATCCATCTCTCCACGTCTTCATGCTGTGACGTCTGCAGATGGGGCTGCAGGAGCAGTGCTAATGGCTGGGGGTGCAGTCACCATTGTCCAAGCAGGGGAATACCTTCATACCTTTGCTTGGTTTGTAATGGAATATAAAGAAAAGAAGTCTGGGGGAAATTGCTGAAAAGACCATCCAAGGATCAACTAGAAGGCATTGTTCTCTGCTCACAGAAAGGTCATACCTTAGCTTTGTCTTCTGACATGTCTGTTTTTTTTTACAATGAGAGGTGAGTTGATTAAGCTTTTAAAGTATAAGTTGAAAAGGGCTGGAAATGGCCGTCCTTGGATCAGAATTGAGGAAATTCCTGTTTCTCCTCTTTGGTGTCGTTTTGGGAGGTTGGCAGCTATTTGCATTTGCTGAGGCTGTTTACAGTTTACTCCACTCTTTCCTTCTAGTCTCTGGTTTTCTTGTATCTTTGGGCTTCAGAAGAGCGTCTTAGAAATTTATGGTATGTCTGTAATTTTACGCTCCCTCTAACCATTCCCTGCCGTTGCATTTATCATATACGTATTTATTGAATAGGGGATTAAAGCCACAGTATCTAGCTAGGTCTGTAATGTTTTTGTTACTGTGGTATGTTCTGCATATACAATTCATATATAATAAGAAAATTTTGAGCCAACGGGAAAGTTTCAATTTGGGATAAGTACTGGGCTGTTAGTGTTTTCACTCTTAATTAGTTCTCCCAAAGTTAAATTAGACAAACAAATAGCACTAAAGATCCAAATTCATGTCACGTAAGAGTTTTTCATCACTGAAGGATAGGGACAAACGCAGTTGAGATCTTAAAGTAAGACACTTGTAATGGAGACAGAGTGTGGCCCTGCAGCAATCTCATTTTGAGATACAAGAGTGCCTTGGCGTCTAAGAATGACTGTTCATGTGAAAAATCAGCAACGTGTGACTCAGATCCTTAAGGCTAACCTTTAGGCTTCATGTGTCTCATTTATTTAGGAAGCACTGGATGAAAACTGGAGTCAGGTCTCTGAATTTTCTCTGGGCAATTGTGTGTCTGAATAGACTGTTAGTTTTAACTCTAAATTCAATACATATATTAAAACAATCTTCATATTTCTTGTGCCTTTTACCATGTGAGGAGATAAGTGTGGACGGACCAAATTTCTTGTGTAAATTTGCCTTTGAAATCTGGGAAGGGATTCTAACTGCTCTGTGGAATGCTGAGCCATGATCAAGGGCACTCAGCGTGATACTCGACCCCCTCCCCCCTTGCTTTTTGTACCACAGAAAGAAATTAAGACTCCTTTTTGCAAATTAAATGGAGCATCATATCATTTTGTCCTCTTCACTTGTATTTTGAGGACAGCATCAGAGTACAAGGATATATCTGTCAAAGGTTATTTGTACTAAGGAAAGTTTATAAATTTTCTCTTATCACACACGGCCTATGGAGAGAATTGTAAAAATGATTAACAAGCATTCACCGGGGACCTTCCGCATCATTGTGACCCCCCTCACCTGATTCTTATGCATCATCTTTTGAATTTGCCTATGCCCCGTTCCACAGATAAATAATAATAAAAAAAAATATACAGATAACAAATGGTAGCAATCCAAGCGAGCTCACTTTGATTCATGTTCTGTCAGAAATGAGAGACCTGTGGTTTGGCACAATTTCAGATGTCATTTTTCCTCTGGCCTGCGTAAGCAAATATGTTCTGAACAGATGACAAAAAAAATCAACAGCTGCTTCTCTTTGTCTTTGTGGATTTCAACTGAGGGAACCTCACAGAGGCCATCTTATTATCGCCACCATTTATGAAATGTACCCCTTGCATTTTGATGGAAATTATGCTTTCTACAAGCTAGAAGCTTTGAAATTTCATTATTAATACTTCCCCTTGGCTCATGTAGAATATTGAATTGCTTAGCAAAGACTTGTTTGCTGAATCTGGAGCACTAGATTAGGGAGGGTCTAAATTAGACATGCTTTTATAATGATTTAGACAGTTGCACGTGGTAGTCAAGGGCTTTTTATGCTTTGTGACTGTTTGCTGTCTAAAGGTTTCATTGTTTTGTACCTTGAGAGATGAGGTGCCAGAAAGTTTATTATGGAGTGCCAACTCAGGGCTCTGGGAGGATGAGAACATTCGTACGGAGGCCTGAGCCTCAGAAGTTATTGAGATAGGAAAAGGGAAATTAATTTGGATCCTGTGTAGTGGTGGTGGTCAAAATGGCAGCATGTCCTATGACTCTTCATCCACGTAAAGCATTCTAACACACCACAGCTGTGTTGCTGTTGGGAGGAGCGGACGGCAAATTGTGTGAAGGAGAACTCTTTGTCAGCCTGTGATCTGTGGGCTACACCAGCTTTTCCTTTCCCTCATTAGGGGATTTTTCTTTGGAGGAGATTTAAGGATCATCGACAGTGGCGGGGCCACCTCCATTCAAGACTTGGAAAATTGCACTCAAAGAAGAACTTTCTTTTGATTGGGTGCCATGACGGTATGGATGGTATTGTCTAGTTTGTCGCCGATCGATAGCTGCGTGATCGCTTGGTTAAGAATCCAAGCTGTTTCTTCCTGGGATGTGCTTTCCCCGTGTCGAGTGATTGTGTCGTCATGTTGAGGATGCGCCATAAAACAATCTGTAAATCTAACGAACATTTCCTGATTTTTGTCCTGGCTGCAGTTAGTACTTAACAGACAAAACTTCAACGTGTGTCGCTGCTGCCAAGTGCTGAAAAGCACGGCACAATTTTACGGCTACTCATGGAATATAAAGCTACCTTGAGATAAGCCTGCACTATGATAAAATTACGAAAAGCTTGCATTTTTCTTTAGAGCTCTCCTTGCAGCTTCAAGGGCCCAGCCTGTCCAACGGCACCCTTGTTTTAAGATCTGAAATTAGGCATCCAGATGCCATATTTGGCCCCTGCCGGGACCTCCTGGGGTCTCGCACACATCCTTCACTCACGAGACGGTCCCCAGCGTGGGTAACAAGTCTAAGGGAGAAATTAGGGATCAATTTTTTTTTTTTTTTTTTATACCTAAAAAAACTTAAAAGTAGAAAAGACATCCCTTTTAATGGCCAGGGCTGGAGTGGAGGCTGGAGCCTTTCCTAAAAAGCAGGGGCACACCCTAGAAAGTATGAGCAATTTGGAAGCACGAGATAGGCTAGCCAGGTGTCTTTGGACTGCGGGGGGAGACCTGCTCAATATGCAAACGCCACACACAAAATAAATTCCTGTGAGCAAATCACCGATGGTGGGCCCTTGAAAACTGATTCCGGTTTACAGTGAGATGCCAGGATAAGGCGTGGCCCCCTGCTGCCGCTTGCTCAGTATTGTTACACCTTTGAGATAAAAGTTGAAGAAAGTAGAGTGGCAGAGACCTTGCGCTCCACAGGCCTAGTTTGCTTCGTGCACCACCTCTGTTCAAACAGTACTATCCACCCAGACTTGTGACACTATGAAGTCGTCTTTCCATGCCACTACTGGCATGACATTCGAGTCGGAAGATATGTTGCAGCTCGCAGTACCGTTTGTTTCTGTATTTGCTGCCCAAGACCATATATGTTGCGGTGACATTGTACTATTTTTTTTGAAAGCAGTATCTCATTGGGCATCATTACAGAGCAGAGAGGTACTTGAAGTTGACGGAAAGCTTACAACCTCATCTGAATTTATATATATATTCAGGAGTTTTTCTCCTTCAGTTTAGAATTAGTGTCTGAAACATTTGTGTGTGTGTGAGAGAGAGGAGGATTTATTAAAACATCACCATATGTACTGGGCCCGGGGGGGCAATGGCAGGGTGCAGTGAGAGCATCCTGGTCAGTTTGGTGTGCCAGGCTCATCTGTACCAAGAAAGTTAGGTAGCTTTAGCGGGCCTGGCAGGCGAAGTCCCAGATCGGGGCCGTTGTGTCCCCTGGTTGCCTAGCTCCCCATTAGTGCCTATTAGATCCTGGCCAGTCAGTTTGGCGACCTTCTCCTCGCTTGTGTCTGGTGGTCCTGTTTGACGGTTCTTCCTGGCTTCATTAGTGGCGGCCCGTCGTGGATGGTTAAGGGTAGAGTGCGGGGTCGATTTCTGACAGGTGGCTGCTGTCTTTGGTAATGCGACTCGCACGGAGGGCAGATAACCCGGTTCCTGCCAGTGCTGTCATGACAACATGTATATAAGAGAGGCAGAAATAATACACCGGCAAATAAAGGGTGAGGGTGAAGATATGGCTGCCAATATGTTGAGCAGGTAAAAAAACTCGTATATGCAAAATATTTAAGAATGTAAAAGACACACATTTGAAAAATATCTAAAACAATTAAATCAGGCCTTTCTGAACTCTAAGTTTGCTTGTTATCAGGTGGACAATGGAGTCCTTCTGTGGTCGTTATGGTGATCATGATTGCTGCCTGACACGTTTGACTGGAATTAAAGGAGCCAAATGTCAGTATGTCCCTGCCCTGTGTTTCAGAGACTGTCCTCTTCTAGACCGTCATCGTCCGGGCGAGCCGTCTGGCCTCTTTGAACTCCCACAAGTTCGGCTGTTCTCCAGCCTCACGGCTGACGGCCCGGCCTTGGCCCAAATGGGACTGTGCTCTTGGAGTTGGTGTGGGTCAGAGCACTGAAATAGTACTGAAGCTGAAAGCATGGGGGGGTTAACCTGGTTGTTTGCGAAAACAGGCGACTAAATTTGTTTGAGAGCAGACAAAATGTCATCCCTGCTTGCGATGCACATTCGAAAAGCTGTGTAAATACCTGTATGACCTGATATAAAATGTTTTCATCAGCTCCCCTGTCTTTTATGCTGTTGGAGGCGGCCTTTGATGGAAGCGGTGCCTAATTGTAGTATTTCAGCGACTCCTGAATGAAAAGCTGCAAAGATCTAGAAGATTCTGTCTTCTCTATAGTGTTTCAGCATTAACCTGCCCCTTCTTCAAACCCTGCTGCATGTTTTTTTTTGTCCCTTTGATCCTGAAAAGCCCATTAAAATCTAAAAAAAAATTCTACCTTAATAAAATGAAGTACAGAGCCATTTATAAAGAGAACTTTCCTTGGCTAGATATCTGAGTTTTGTGTTAGGATTTAACTGAATTAGCTGAGATGCATACAAACAGAAATGCATGGAATGGGTTAATTAAGTAATTACTCTCAAGAATGTATAACAGCCACGTCTATTTGGAAATATTATATTTTACCTTTTCTGGGGGCTTTCCATTTCAGCAGAAAAAAATGTTTGCCTGTAACAAGCACATTAAACCTAGGTGGTTAATAATTTATTACAGCTGTACTAGAAAAATGTGAATGCAATATTATTTAAAAATCAGGATATCAAAAGCAAAATAGCAGATATTGACTAGTCTTATGTTTGATGTACGCTGTGACCTGCATATAAACCCAAAATTATTTCATTCACGTAGAGGGTGCCCGCCAGTCTTAAAGTTAATTAAGGCCCCGTATACAAGCGGAGTTCCGCATTTGATTTAAATGCATATCTCAAAGGTAGGTTCCCTGTGACAAATAGGCTGCTCATTGTGACGAACAATGAAGACAGAAGGGGGGAGTTTTTTTATTATTCTGGAGGGGGAGATGATCCAGGAACGTCTCCCAGGAAAATTGGTCCATCCTCTACTGATGAAGGGGGAGACATTCAAAAAATAAAATATTTTCTGTCATTAGCATGCTGTGTATTTGAACAGTGCTAGTATACTTTCAACCATTTAAACACAGAGATGTTCATTAAGATTTTCTTTTCTCATATGTAAGGCCACTGATTAAATTGATGTATTTACTGTATTTTGACTGACAGTTTTAAACATACATTTTAAAATTAGACACTTCATGTAGCCTGTGGCCTATCGAGTGATCAACAATTCCAAAGTTGGCTTTCTTGATGCAGGCTAATAGTGTCGGGATTCTTAAAATGAAGGTTCATGAACAGAGAAAATGACTATTTATCTGACAGAAGTTGACTCCTGACTCTGCTGGACAGCTGACAGATGTGACAATCTGGCCTCGGTTTTCCTTCACCTCAGCTGTTCATGGCATTACGGCACGCAGATGTCTGTATGCTGACAACGACTCGTTAATCCCCTAAAATCTGTCCTCCTGCATCGCTGAGATCCTCTACTGGAGAGCGATTCCGCATCCAGAGAGTCAGTGCAGATCGCTCGACGGTGGATTTGGCTGGAATGGGTATTACCTGTAGATCCGTATTCCTTACATGACACAAGTTGGATTTGTTCATGAATTATCTGAAGAAGGGTCAGGATAAGGCAGGGCTATAAGATGAAGTTTTAAATGCTAACAGGGGAGTGACTCAGTGGATAACACTGCATTCTCACATTTCCAGGATTGCGGGTTCTGTTCTGGTCCTATGTGTGGACTCTGCATTTTCTCCTGAGTTTGAGTGGGTTTGCATTCTCAAAACCTGGTGTCTCTCAGCTCTCTACATACAGTGCTTATGTATAGAACACCTCTGAAGTCCTAAACTGGGTTCCCAACCACTTCAGGCTTAATTGTTTAACTTTACATGAAAGTTGACAAAAATGTATTTTAAACAAACAAAAAAAATAAATAAAAAATTGTGTTTTATGCACTGGAAGGCTGTAATGAAAGGCAAAATCAGGAAAACAGGAACAGAAATCTGTATGAGTTATTTATTTTGAAGTGTTGTAGTGCATGCGATTTTCCGCTGTTCAAAGAGTTCGGGGAAGTCGCTCCATCGTGAGCGTTTAAGTAGATAACCAGCACCGATCGATATTCTGCCGTGGAGCATCTATCATTTTTAAACTGGGAGGATGACAAGTTCCCAGTATCCAGAAATTTGGACTTAATCTACCTTATTACAGCCTTGTGATCTATGTCTGCAAAGCCTGGGCTGAAGCCTAGGGCTAAGCATCCTTGTATAATGTTTTGTATGAACCGATACAGCGTAACGGAAGTCACGGCTTTTTAAAACCACAGCTTTCTTCTTCAGCCGTCTCTCATTTTGCCGTAAAGAGAGCGAATTACGGCGGGAAGATTAAATGGCGCCGATCTCGCCTGGTGCCGTCTTCGAGGTGGAGCATTTCAGCCTGAGTCACCCGGCGGAAGTGTCACTCCATTGTGCACTCCACAGCCCCCCATGTCAGAAAGCACATTTAAACGTGGGCTGCCTTTATTCACGCAGAGGTAAAATAAACAGATAAAAATGTGTCCAAAAATGGAGACGTGCTTCCGGGAATGTTTAATCTCCTCTGTA
Source organism: Gymnarchus niloticus (assembly GCA_009936485.2). Classification (NCBI taxonomy): domain Eukaryota; kingdom Metazoa; phylum Chordata; class Actinopteri; order Osteoglossiformes; family Gymnarchidae; genus Gymnarchus; species Gymnarchus niloticus. The sequence goes on along the minus strand of JAACJT020022680.1, from coordinate 17,070 downwards.
CTCCCCACCAAATTAAAGAATAAAAGAAGAGATTAGCAGGATTAGCTCTGTGGACATTTAGTCTCGAGGTTGACTCTGGCTGTCCCTTTTATGGAAGATTACTGCGAGCTTTACGTTAGAGGTAGCTTCATCCCTGAGTCAACCTTGCCTCGTTGAGGCAGCCACAACCTTTGCGGTTACATTTTAGGGATGTTGGATGTTTCAGGCCAGGGACCTGGTCCCGGAACAAGCCACTCTACTCACCTGCACCTAACTGTAGTTAGAGTATCGTGAAAGTAGTGATGGGACTAATAATCAATGCTGGAACTAAATGAGGCTTCAAAACCCATGGTGGGTGAGAGTATCCTGAACTACCAATCAATGCTGGTGCTAAATGAGGCTTCAAAACCCGTGGTGGGTGGGAGTATCCTGAACTACCAATCAATGCTGGTGCTAAATGAGGCTTCCAGTATAGCACCAGCATTGATTGGTTAGTTCAGGATACTCCCACCCACCACGGGTTTTGAAGCCTCACTTGCCCTGTCACTAAAAGGAAGGTTATGAGGTTACAGTGTTTCCGGGAAGAGCGCGAGATTGGAAGCAATAGTCTGGCTATGGTGGCTCTAGAGTTTAAGTCGATTTGTATGTTGCTTGGTTCACGTGCCTGAAATATCTCAAGGGAGCTAATAAAATCACCCCATTCCGTTCTCCAGTTCCCACATCCCATGGATCAATTCAGTGTCACAAAGTTGCACCCTCTACACATGGGCTATTTGCTGAGCAGCCATCTGTGACCTTGTGTCTTCCGTTCGATTCTTCTCCAGCACCTCAGACTCTCACGCCCGTATACAAATTATTGGTCCACAGTGTACTTCTTTCCATCCACTAAATTACAATTATGAACTATTAAAATGTAATAGTTTAAATGTGGATGACATAAGATCATGTATCAGGTTTCTCATTATACTAAAAATCAACTTTATACTATAATAACTATGGGGGAAAAAATGACCAATCTTGTCCTTATTTTTTTATCAACTGTGCTGTAATACATTCTTCTGCTTCCTTTTAATGTTTTTTTGTACAAGCCTGGGAAATCTGCAGCAACATAATTAATAATCGCTTAAAATAGATCCTGTATAATATATGATACAGTATGTTGCTCATTCAGAGTACTGTAGGCATAAAGAAACACTGATATTGCATGTAGTTGAGTCTGCAGGAAGTAGGATTATTGTGAGTAGAATTCTGTGTGAGTTACGGAAGTTACGTCTTTCTTTACTGTTAGATTTGCCTTAGACTGACATTTGAAATTGTTACAATGCCTGGCGTTGTATTTTAGTGATGGAACAAATGAGGCTTTGAAACCTGTGATGGGTGGGAGTATGCTGAACTAACCAATCAAAGCTGGTGCTAAGTGAGATTTCAAAACACAGAGTGGGTGGGAGTGTCCTGAACTAACCAACCAATGCTGGTGATAGTTCGGGATACTCCCGCCCACCATGGCTTTGGAAGCCTCATTTAGCGCAGCATTGGCTGGTCAGTTCGGGATACTCCCACCCACCATGGCTTTGGAAGCCTCATTTGTCCCATCACTACTGTATAGCCAAGGGCATGTTTATGGAATGGTTAACACAGACTCACAGGCCGGAACCACTTTCGGACCTCTGTGGATTAAATATTTCTAATTACGATTGCTTGGGTCAATTTTGCTCATTAAAAGAAAAAATAGAGATACCACGTTGTGTATATTGATGTATGCTTAAGTAAAATTTGAAAAATAATTTAGAAAGTGAGGGGAAGCCACTAGCTGTCAGGTCCGTCACCAGCCGTCATGTATGACGCCTCTGTGCATTTCATCCTTCATTTTCATTCATCTTTTTTTGGATCGAGACATTCCAAATGTCACTGATTTTTATCACTTCCCTCCAACCCAAAGAAATGTGGCTTTTAGATTAGGGGAGAGTTTACGATGCCGATGTTCTTTGCCAAGTCATTACGTGTTTGCAGATTCAGGATTGCTATGTCAAATTATCCATTTCTATTTTTTTTTTATTTTTGTTTAATTGAACGAATACATTTCAACATAAAGTCATTTGGCTACCTGCATTTTGGGTCATTCTTCCCTTTGCCTGAACAGATTCTGAACAGCCCCCCAGTCCATAGTAACCCTGTGTAATCCAGTTTATATGGAACATGCTGCTGTGTGTGTCTTTTTTAGCCAATAAAAATAATCATGCATCTTCACTTGAATTGTCATAGAATCATTTTTTTATTTCTCCAAGAACACGCATGAAGATTTAACCCGGATGTTTGGTTTGTATTTTTTTTTTTGGATCACAATGTTGCTTCACACCTCTAGGGATGGAGGTTCAAATCCTCACGTTGTGTGTCTTCTCTAAATACCCCAGTTTGCTATTGCAGTCCAAGGGCATTCAGTTAGTTTGACTAGTGTGTCTAAATTGCCTGTAGTGTGTGACTGCATACATTAAGCAGCATTGATGAGAAGGTTGGGACACCCATACCTGCTACGGTTTTGAAGCCTCATTGAGCACCAGCAGTGATGTGGCAGTTTAGGACACTCCCACCCACCACAGGTTTTAAAGCCTTATTTAGTACCAGTATTGATTGGTGATTCAGGACACTCCCACCCACCACAGGTTTTAAAGCCTTATTTAGTACCAGTATTGATTGGTGATTCAGGACACTCACACCCAC